>CM053790.1:267939960-268237460 GCA_028749045.1 Cupressus sempervirens
GCATGAATAGTGTACAATGAAGGAGTACTAAACATTATTGAGGTAATGATTACACTTAAAATGAGTATAAAATGAATATTATGCTTTAGAGTGGGTTAATAGTTAGAAATAACACATCAATTTAATACATAATTTAATGATCAACATATTAATGATATATCTCATGTAAAAGCTTTAATAATACAAAAAAAAAGGTCAACAAAAAGCATTTCAAATATTTGGAAGTATAGTTGAGAAGAATTTGAGATAAAAAGTTAAATCGTTTATTTATTATTTCGATACATAGATGGAAGGAGAACAATATCTCCTAGTACAATTATCTGGATAAAGTAATAAGTGAAGATTTGAAAAATGTGAAATCATCATATGGACCATGTGTATAGCTCTCCATAATGATGTAAGTACATCACATATTCTTCAGATATTAAAATTGTATTACGACCTTTGTTTGTAATATGATCATCATAGACCTCTTTCATCATGGATGGAAACACATCTACTTTTGCAGATGTGTTGCGTACATATTTGGCAACATCTTCCATCTCCATTATCTCTATCTCTTGTACATGATCAATAGATAAAGCTGCATTCTGAAGTGCTTCTACCATAGTTGTACAACACTGTTTAATTATGCGTGCACACTTCTGAAACTCTGTCTCAAAAAAATGATTTGACTGTACAGAAGAAGTTGGGCTAATGTCGACAATGCTTGATTGTCTATTAAAGGCTTCCATGCCTGAAAAAATGATGGAAAACAATGTAGATAGCATCAACACAAATAAAAAAAGAAGAACAAATGCATACTTAATGAGAGGTATATAAATTTTAAATGAATAATGATTTTGAAAAAATAGAACAGGTCACTTAGTACAATCAATTATGGAGAAAATGAATATAAAAACCAAATTGTATTAAAATTTGTAATGAAACTTTGAGTATTAAAACATGGTAATATTATGACCATTCATGGATACTGAAGAATAGACAAACATAGATTTGAATACATTAAAAGATTATGAAAGCAGTTTATTAAAGAAATATACAAACATTAAGATATATAATGATTTGTTACTTATGAAAACATTAGATACATCATGTGAATAAATTATTTTATTTATGAAAACCTTGGATACATCATGTTTTAAAAAAATGGTCTAAAAGACCTTTATTGCAAAAGAAATGTATACATGATGTCAAACTTTGCAATAGAAAATGCCAACACCAAAAATAATAGGCAATCCACTTTATGAGATAGTGAATTCCCATTTTTGAATACAATAGACTAATACCCAAAAAATATGTTGAGCTCTACATAAAAAAACCCTATAACATATTCAATACCATTGTGTTAGTATCCACCTTCCATTAACCCAATCTTGAGATCGACGTAACTGTGCTGGAGAATAGGGCTGAAGAGTTTGAGTATGTGGAAAGTAAACCTCATAAAATTGTCTTTGGCTAAGGGGAGGCATAAATTTATCAACAACAATGCCTGACCACCAAGAATCATTCTCAAAGACATCTACTGCCAAATCCAATGGGATGTATTGTGGAAGAGAAATAATTGGAGGTCTAGGTCTAATATCCTATGCAAAAATCTCCTCTATGAGAGGTTCTTGTGTGAACTCATCGGTTATAAAATTATCATATTGAACGAAAAACTTAGGCTTGGGAGCATTGGCCACATGTCCAATAATAGTGCCAGGGAACCATGCTCCCTGCAAGCCATCGTCATGAGAACAAACTTCAACTTTCATCCCGTTATTAAAGTTCATGTTTTATTTATACCTTCAGCATTAATAGAATAAAAAAACCTTTAGCATTAACACAATAAAATAATGAGTATTTCATTATTTCCTTATAAACATATAAATCAATCATCAATACAAAGTTAAATATTTGTAAAATGTTCATAATAAAATGCATGGTTACATAAATATAAACAAAGTAATATTTGTTATTCTATGAAGTATTTACATTCTAATGTGTCAGTATAAAGATTAATGCCTAAAATTTAATATTTATTCTTTTAAAATTGCATATAAAAAAGAAACATAAATTAAAATAAATATATGGTTATGCAACAAAATTAAAAGTATAAGTCTCGTTTTTCTTATTTAAAAATAAATAAATTGGTATTTTAATAAAATATTTGGAAAATGGCGGCATTGCCATCCACTTTTCAAATGTTAATATGTAAAGATTAATTTTAATCTAAATGTAAATTACAAAACTGTTATAATTGAAATAGTAATCTAATTTAGAATGATACTCTAAATCAATATACTACTCTTAATGAAAACATTAGAAATATGTTGAGATATAGTTAACATTATAATAAATTGCTTACTATTTTAATATTTAAAAAATGGCGGCATTGCCTTCCATTCTTTAAAGATTGATGCCTAAAAGTTAATATTTATTATTTAAAAATTGCATGAAAAAAATAAGCATAAATTAAAATAAAATATATGGCTACTCTAATTTTCAAGTAACAAAATTAAAATTATAAAATTAAGTTTTTATATTTAAAAATAAATAAACTGGCATTTTAATAAAATATATGAAAAATGGCGGCATTGCCATCCACTTTTCAAATATTAATATATTATGATTAATTATAATCTAAATGTAAAGTACAAAACTATTTTAAGCAAAATAGTAATCTAATTCAGAATATTAATATACTAATCTTAATAAAAAACTATTATAAATCAAACTACTTTGTAAATGAAAATAGTAATCATTAAATTTATAAATCACTTTTTTAAAAAAATATATATATATTGATATGGCGGCATTGCCATCCATATGAAATATTATGGAAAATAAATACAAGATTAATCTAAAAAATACATTGAAAAATATGAAAAACAATAATGCATGAAACATGCAAATGTAATTTTGTATAGAACAATGTAAAAATTAAGAAATGTCATATAAAAAATAAATTACAACTAAATGTAAATAGTGTAACTACTATTCTAAATGGAGATAATAATCAAAATGCAAAATAAAACTTAATAGGGAAAAAAAATTTAACAAAAAGCTTACTCTGCTTTTTGGATCTCCTTGTTGATCTTCAAATGTAAAATGCTTTTCTAAATGATGTATCTCCCTTTCTTCTTCCCAAAAAAGTTTGCTCTACCTCTCAAGAGCAATGAAAGCTTTACTCAAACCCTGCCTTCTGCAAATATGTTCTTCTACGAATGAAGAGCAAAAATGAGAGGATATGAGTGTTTTATAATCAGAGAAAAAACTCTTCATCTCCCATGAAGAAACTATTCAATTTCCACTAAAGGAACTCTTCAAATTCCACATCTCCACTCCTCCACTCCTCTACAAAATTCAAATTAATTACTAAAAAATGCCAATAAGACAATATTGCACAATGAAATTAAAAAAAAATAGTGTGTCTACATGTCGTTATCTATTTTTTTCAAAAAAAAAATATTAAAACAAAAATACATTAACCTGCCACGTTATCTGTTTCGTTGAAAAAAAATATTAAAAAATAAAATAAAATGGGGTGACAGGCCATCACCCCCGCCACCCCATGGGGCGTTGTTTTATGTGGCAGTAAGACTGCCTGTCAGTGGCACTTGTCTTACTGCCTTACTCTACAGCCCACAGCCGGCATTTTCTTTTTTATTGACATTGTAACTGTCGTGCTGTGGCTGTAGAGAACGCCTCTCGGCGTAATAAGATATATAAAATTTAAATGGTTATACAATTAGTTTTTGTTTTAAGTTTAATAAATATAATTATTGAATTAATTTAATAGTTGAAGTTCATGATTAAGTATACACATTATTTGAATCAATAATGCAATGGGGTACTATATAAAATAAAGGGTTGGTACGTGAGATAAAATGAAATATATTGTATAATATGTAAGAGTGCACTGATAGAAGATAGAAGATGAGATTTAAGAGAAAAATGTAGAAATAATATTAAAAAATCTATTACAAAAAATTAATAAGGTATGGAACTAATGTTCCCGCCCCAATCAGCATTAGTTAGATTTTAAAAACTAATGTCATATTCCAATGTTCATAAAGTTAGATTTAAAAAATCTATTATGGTATGTTGATTCTGATTTTCTAGTTGGTCCTTTGAGAACTTTCTTGGGGTTATTTATATTTTTGCAATAAAAAATTAAAGAAAAATAAAGGTGGTGCTCACTTGAAGGCCGTGTTAGTGTTGTTGTCATCTCTCTCGAACTGACGACCAATCACTATCTTGTCTGTCAAATTTAATGAAACCTGTCATAGTTGTTGCTTTTAGTTGGCAAAACTATTTTTAAATAAATGAAAATAAAATAAATTTATATACCAATTTATATAAAACTTTAACATAAAATTTTCCCTTTAAATTTTAGCATAAATCCCTTCAGAACATTCTTATTCAATAAATTGTAAAAATTGATAGAAGACCTAAAATCTATCTTCCTTTTTATTCTTATTCAATAAATTGTAAATAGGCAGGGATGACCAAGAGCTCTTATTTAAGATTGTAAATTTTAAGTTGAACTTATTGAAATCATATAAAATATTTGTTAAGGGTTCAAATTTTTTCTAGATATCATATTTTCTTTTTGTAAGGAAAAAAAAATTATTATTTGAACTTTTGAAATCATGTATAAATACCTACTAAAGAATTATAAATTTAAAAAAAAAAAATGTTATAGTAATATAAACCTTTTGAAATAGAAAATTATACTTAAAGTTGGAATTAATATTAGACCTAATTTAATTTTTTGAAAAAAAAACTTTTTAAAAACGTGTTGAATGTTTATGAAAAAAATGTTTAACTTCAATAAAATCTCTTTCTAAATTATCTTTCTGAATATATATATATATATATAAACTCTTGTACTACCCTTCTTTACGTTATAAAAATATTATTAAGATTATAAATCTTTATTTTGTCAATATGCATATTTAAAATTTCATTGTTTAAAATCGTATAAAAGGTACATGTTGAAGGATCAAAAAAATTCTTGGATGAAAATTGTTTGAGCCTTTAAAATTAAAATCATGTATAAATTTTTTTATTAAAAGATATAAATTTTTATTAAAACTTCTTAAAATATGACATATGCTTTTAAAATAGAAAATTACTTAAATTTGGAGTAAATAACTAGACCTAACTGAATTCCCTAATGAAACAAAATTAAAAGTATTGATTGTTGATGAAAAATAACATTCAAGATTAGCCACCTTGTTTTAACTGCTATTATTATTATAAACTACATTAACTACAATACCATCTCCATCTCTCTTAAATCTATTATTATTATTATTAAATACTACATTAATTACAATACAATCTCTCTTAAATCTATGCTTTTTAACATTATGCTAAATAAATTGGACGATAACGCCAACCCAAATGAACTAAACAACAGCGAGACAACCAATCATTTACAACAATAAAATGTCTGTAATGCTCCACATGTATCTTCATAGTAAAGCATTAGAACCAGGCCAAGCAAAGCGAGTAAGGGCAAGAAGAATGTGACAAAGAAAGAATACGGCCGGCTGTATTACGACGTTAACAAAGGAACGTTAATTCCAATGAGTACCTGTGAAGTTACAAATGCAGAGATCATGCAATGAAGTTGATGCAGATTAGAGCAAAGATGTGCTACGTAACTTGTGGGTGTTACTGGCCATTTCGCAAACACCAGAAGAAATCAACCAAAACTATGCAGAGCAACACCGCTAAGAAGAAGAGAAAGTATTGGTTTATTGTATAGTTAAAAATATAATTTGATATTTGAGACATTTATTAGTTTCTTGAGCATAGGTTTGTCGGAACAGATGACCCACAAATGAAAAACGTTTTCTATGATATAGATCTTATGATTATGAATCCAGTAAGATTATTTGCTCTGTTTCTCTTTTTTAATCATAAGATATAGATCTTATGATTATGATAATACTATTATTTGTTTATTGCTTCTTGTGTTATGTCGTCTTACATGAATTGATAGAGTACCGTTTTTCTTCAGTTCTTTACTGAAAATCCTGGTTTATTTAATCTCAAATTCACAAACATTTGAGCTTGAGCTCTCTATAACATGTTAACGATTGCTCTGTTAAATGCTTTCTTTATTACGTTACATTAATGAAATTTTATAGCCTGATTTTGGATGGTGTTAATTTTTAACATTTCCAGAGTATTTGATTAAGGTGCGTGTATCAACATCTCTAGAAAGATTTGGTAGTTGTCATGGTGTTTCTCATTTATTTTATTGCAGTTATCCTTTCATATGAATTAGTACTGAAGAATTGCAGGCTTCTTCTCTTGTTGAGACGCTTTCTCACAAAGTTTATTTCTCTTCCAAATGAAATCGAAGTTCATTTTTTTAGTGTAATTTTAATATGTACATATAAATATCTCAATAATTTAATGTGATTTATGACATTAATTCATGTGTAAGATCTGCAAGTAGTTTATTGTTGAGTTAGATATTTAAATTTAATGGAGGGTAGTATTTAATTTAATTAAAAATTAAAAATCTATTCAAACAAATATTCTAAAAACTTTGATGATTCAAATGTAAACTAATTAGTAGCAGTTTGGTATACATAATAGAATTAAAATTTGATGATTGCTTTGTGTAGGGATACACATATGTATGACTATAGATCTATCATTTATTTGTGAGGTTTACAAAGTGTTTGTTTGAGTTTTCTTATATTCATTTGTGTGTCTTCTTGATATTTGATGTTGCAGTATTTGTGATAGATCATACAAATATTATAACCTACAAGGGGAAATATTTTCCTTGATCTATTTGTGAAAAATTTATATAGAAATTTCAAAACAAAATTCTTCAAACATAGATATCCTCTTAAGAATTCTTGCTTAATTTATTTTTTGGATCAATATACAAACTAAACAACACATAGTCCAAGTGATATTATTGTAAATAGCTCTCAAATCTTTGAAAATAAATTTGAAAACTACTAAAAACCTAGAAAATGGAATACGAACAATGAAAGTATTATACTCAAAATAATAAAACCAAATTTGATTGGCATAATTAAATTCCATAAGAATACATGAAAATTCTCAAGAAGTTGAATAATATTAATAAATGTTATAATAACATGGATGACACAAAGATAAAGGAGTTGATACATATGCAAGAAATAGAGTCCATGAAAATTTGAATAATGGAAAAAGTAATTCCAGCTATTCTGAAATAGGTTACAGTCATGGCATATTACATCTACCCTTATAATGACTCATTCACTACAACTAAGCAAGCTAAATAAATTACACAAATTATTAAGCCTAATACAATAAGCTAAAGCAATATCAATTCATAAAAAAAGAGCCATGACAAAGGATAAACATTAGCAAACAATGATTTTAAGAATGAAGGATTTTATAAAAACCAACTCTTGTTGCACTAAGAGTGATAATTGAACGCTTATATAGATAGATATAAGTACTCTTTCCAACAGGAAAAGTTTAATAATAAGAGATAACTATAAAAATGGAAGGGGTTGAGTATAATTTATATATTTTTGACCCAATAAATGGATGGCTAGGATGCACTTGAAATAATAATGCTTCGTATTCGTTAAGGTCCATGGAGATGTAGAAGAAGGATAAGTGTCATCTTGCGGTTAGATAAGATTGAGTCAAATAGATAAGGAAATAATCAAGGGTGGAGATTATCCTTAGATTTGAACTAAACTGGACTACAAAACTCAATACAAGTAAAATCTATTAATTTTATGTTTTATTATATTTCAACTAAAACAAGGCATTTCCCATTAGATGGTTAATCTCTTCAATATAAATTATAGTGAAAATTTATTAAAAATAAACCTTTTGGAAATCGATGCAATAATATTGACAATGTACAGGGGAAGTGCACCAAGATGGTTTACAAAAATGGAGGTATAAGTAAACACCTTTTTTTTAAAAAATCAAGTAAACATGAACTTGGACAAGATGTTTGAGGGTCATCCACTCAAAATGACATGATGTCCAAAAAAATATAAATTATAGTATTATGAATATACTTTCTAAACTACTAGAGTTTTTACATAATGGATAAGATTACGTGGGTCAACCCATCACACATGAAAAATAGTTGCTGATTTTTTTAGAAAACATAACTATTTTTGTGTGCAACACAAAAGGCCTAGTTATATTGATTATTTTGCAAATCCCTTTAGTACGATGAAAGGTAAGATTATGTTTGGAAGTTTTGTATTTTTGTGTAATGTCCCTGATGAGAATTTTTTTTTTAATCAATTATTGAGAGTCACTGCATACTAAAATTTTTGTACTTGTTCATGTGCAAGGGATAACTTGCATAAAAATAATCAATTTTTTTTTAAAAAAAGTGTGTAGAAAAATAATATGTAATTTATTTTTTCATTTGATTAAGTATATTAAAAGTTATTCAAATTAAGTAAGACATATGTCTATGAGGGCTGTGAAGATAGTTGTAAAACTAATTCATGGTCACAATGCTAATGTTCTCAAAAAAGGAAAAAATCATATATTTGAAAAGGTAAGAGTATGTGGGAGATTATAGTAGTGATTTCAAAGATACCCACTTTATTGTTTGGAAACTTGATGATGACAAAGATGAGAATTCATCATAGGAGATTTAAAAATGTCCCAAGCCTTTGGATCAACTCCCAAGGAAAATTTCAAACCATAACCCAACCAAGGATTGTACATATTTTCAAATAACTTGATCAGTAGCCAAGAATGCATTGTAATGGTTAAAAAATTTGATCAAATTTTTACAAGACAAATGTTGATCAAGTTTTTATGAGACAAATGTCAATTAGGTTTTTATGAGATAGAAAATGATTGGGTTTTTGATGAGTGAATGTGAAATTACACTCACATAACCCTCTTGGGTTACTATGATAGAAATAACCTGATTAGGTTATGTCTATTGTAAATAAGCTAAAAATTTAGAATTTTATATTTATAAATATAAAAAAAAATTCAAATATAATTAAATATTTAACAAATATTTAGAATTTTATAACTAAATTAATATATATTTAAATGTTTTCATTTTATTTTTGTATATACAATCACATATATTCATAAACTCTCTCTCACTCTCTCGGTCACCCTTAACACCTAGTCCCTCGAACCCGTAACCCTTCTCTATCAAGGCTAAACCATAACCCTCTCTCTCTCTCGTCAAACCCTTAACCTACCTCTCTCCCTCTCTCTCAAACCCCTACTTACATCTCTTTCTATCTAACTCTTAATTGCACACTTCTAATCCTAATCTTCCTTCTCTCATTGACCCCTAACCACATTCTCCCCTCTCTCAAATCCTTAACCTACCTATCTCCTCTATCCCTCCCTCTCAAACCCCTAACCTACATCTCTATCTCTCTATCTAACACTAAAACTTCTCTCTCTCTCTCTCTCTCTCTCTCTCTCTCTCTCTCTCTCTCTCTCTCTCTCTCTCTCTCTCTCTCTCTCTCTCTCTCTCTCTTCATACCCCTTCTTTGCATCTTATCCCCTACACACACTATCTCTCCATCAATCACTCTGGAGAACTCTATATCTCTCTCTTCATATACCATCCCCGCTCCCTCTTCCTTTCCCCCCCTCTCTCTCTATCACACACACACACACAATAATAATAATAATAATAATAAAAAATCTCCCTCTCTCTCTATCCTATCTAGTTTTCTTTCATGATATCTCTCTCTCCCATCCCCTAATATCTTTCTCTCCATTGTAAGCCCTTGTTCTCTCCATCCTATACTGTTCTCTCACTTTCTCTCCATCCTACCCCCTCGAGCTCTCTTTTTATCTTCTACTCTCATTTTCTCAATCCTATCCCCTCAAGCTCTCTTCCTATTTCCTACTCTTTTTCTCTCCATCATATCCCCTTGAGCTCTCCATCCTATACAATCCCTCTTCCTATCTACATGGAATATCCCACCCCCCCCTCTCTCTCCTACTAGATATTTCCCATCCCCTCTCTATAATCCTATTCCCTACTAGATCATTGTCCATTCCACCCTTGTCTCTCTTTGTCTTCTTGTATCCATAATCCTATAATCTATCTCTTTTAATTTATTAGTCAAGGTCTCTCTACATCCTATCCACTCTCTATCTTCTTATCTAGACATCCTACCCAAAATCTCTCTCTTCCTATCTCAATTATGTCCCCCCCCCTCTCTCTCTCTCTCTCTCTCTCTCTCTCTCTCTCTCTCTCTCTCTCTCTTTCCATCTCTCTGTCTCCCTATCCTATCCCCTCTCTCTAGCTCTCCTTACATCTTATCTACTCTCTCTCTCTCTCTCTCTCTCTCTCTCTCTCTCTCTCTCTCTCTGTGTGTGTAATGCCCCGCTAAGGGATCCAAAGAATTAATCTAAAATATCACTAAGTTTGCCAAACAATTTTTTTTTTTTTAAACATAAAAGATAAACCATTCACAACTTATACATAGTAATAGAAGCATTATCATCAATTCAAGTAAACATAACATACGTAACAAGTTACATTCTTTAAAGATCCCTTAACGTTGAATCACATCTAACATAACTAATTATGATTACATCTAATACTACATCCACATGAAATAATAATGAAAAGTCCAATGTTCTTAAATTACATATCTACTAGCTCAATCATCTATTGTACATGCCATAGAGTATGAAAGGCTTAAAAGAATATACATCTGTGAAAATAAAGTACATCATTATCCAATATTAATCCATGATGCAATTAAAGTAAATGAAACCATAAACAATACATGATGCATCATCATCATAAAGATATAAACATCCATCATAAAAGATAGCCATGAATCATAAAACACATCTAATCTAAATGCACAGTTCCTCCCAACTGTTAATAGCATCATTAGACCATCATGGATCCTAGCCATCCCTCTGTGCGTAACATTCCAAATCACCGAAGAGATCATCGATATTATCATAGTAGGAATGTCACTCCTAAATCATACTACATCATATGCAAAAATTAATCTAATATACAAAGTAAAGCATAAGATAACATCATCTAACATATGCAAATCATTAAAGTAAGGATACATGTCCACCATCATAATCCATGAATAGAATGAAGATAGATGCCAACAAAGAGTGCATCAGCCACAGTGTCTCAGATGGATCTCAAATGATAAGAGTGATAAAGCACTACTAGCTGACCACGTGGAACCTAAATGGTCCACTCCCACCGTGCTGAGGAGATAATCTCAAGTCCCAAATAGGCTATCAAAATCACATAGCATAAATACTCTCTAGTCTAGGAATCCTAAAAGTATACTAACTCAAAGGTTCCAATCACAAAATTGACATCTAATCCCAGAGGCACACAATGACATGTAGGAAACCTACTCTGTAAGCGGGCAAGTGTCATCACATATATCATGTAAAAGTTACCCTGGTAGTTAGCTTACAACTCCACAGGTCCCTACTGATCCTTATGCAACCATTATTATCCTCTCATACTGACAAGGCATACTATGGAATGCAAGGTCGCAACCAAGCATTCTCTTTACTCCCATCCTAGTCTGTACTAGCACTCAAGGCATGGGCAAGAACAAAACAATTATCTTTTTAGGTTCATTTAATCCCCATTTAGTGTAATTTTTTAACTTATTAAAACAACTTACAATGAGTTACCCTGGTAGCCCCTTAGGGCCTTGACCCCCATTGCAAGCCACTTCCCGACACTACAAGTAGATAACCTACCCTAAGTTCATGGAATCATAAATCACAAAATCACCACAGTCCTATACAAGCGACTGGAAAAATACCAAAAGATAATCCATAAAAAGAGCATCAAATCTCCATGAGCACATGAAAAGCATCCATAGATAATCATGACCAGAACAGTTCTCTATTGGTAACTGAAAGTATCACTGATAATCAAAAGTATCCATTGGTTCTCAATAACCAAAATATATCTCAAAATCATACTGATCGAAGACTCCAAAATGGTGAAGTCAGAACATGTCACAACATGACATCATCAAGAAATAAATCCACATTTCACTCCCATTATGGTGACTAGAAAGTAATCCAAGGATAACTGATTGATGACTCAAAAATGGTTAAGTCAAGTGTCTCAGATACATATAACTCAGCTTCACTCAAGAAGACTGATGAGCAATAACAATCAGTAATTACAAACATCTCATAGAGCATACGATCACATTACCATGGTTGGGTTTAAAAAGAATCAAAATTAAAACATCATCATGACATCACAATCACATAACCCCCAAGCCTCTGGTAGACGTCCTATAACTAGTCAACACTAGTCAACTCAAAACCCAAAACAGATAGCATAGAGAAAACACAATGCAAACACATGTTTTGGTTTACTAAAATCACATAGTTGAATTAAGTGTAGAGGTTTCAGTTTTCTATTTGCAAGTATACTTCAAGTGTCTAAGTTTAATCATTTGACCTATGAGTCAACCCGTTTGTTCCCCCGATAGCATTATCCTTCCATTATTTAAAATTACATTCTAAGAATAACTAAAGGATAAATATTTTACTTATTAAACTAATCTTCATTGACCCTTAATTAAATATTTCGCTTTATTTTACTAAGATCCATCTTACTAATTGAATAACTCTTCCTTAATGTTACATCAACTTTTCAACATAATCAAAAGATCATTATTTGTTTAAATGATAAGAAAGCCAGTTACCAGTCTTCGAATAAGAAGATTATAACTTTATTAAAATGATCAATTAAATCAATCAATTAACATAGGTACACAATCCATGACTTTTTATCATTCTAATAATACTTAATTAAAACTCAACTAAATATTACTAACATTTACACCTTTTAATTAAATCATCATTGACAACCATTATAATATCTAAAGTCATTATTCAAGTCATGAGAATAAGACTTATCAACTTTGATGTAAATACTTTACAACTTCATTAAAAGAATCATATAAACTAAAACTCTATTACATAACTTAATTATTAATTAAATTTAATTAACTCTAATAAATAAATTTAATTACATATCCATACCAACAATCCAATGAAAATTAGTTGACTAATAACTAACAATAGTTTGTACGTAAAAAGTCAACTACAACCCAATACACAAATATTCATATTAATAGTTCAATAATAATAACTTGTTAATATTTAATAATAACAAGCTATATTGGAAATCTTATTAATAAAACTATAATGACCACATTCGTCACTCTTCTCAACAATGTTCCCATTAACACTTAAATAATAACAAGTTATAATAAATCCCCAATACCAAATATTATTATCTCAAATAAATTTCTCCTATGTACGTTGATTTATAATTCAATTAATTACTACTCCTCCAATTATTAACCAATTCAAATTGATTAATATCTTTTATAGAACTTCAATCATTAACTAATTAACTTTAATCTGATTAATTAATAATTATTTAAACCATTTATACCATTATTTATTAATAGTTTGTTAGACCCAACAAACATTAATAAATAATAAACTCATCAAAACTATAAATAATCGATCTATAGAATCCTTCCATAAACATCGGTTAATATTTTACTAACTCTTAACACCATTAACATATAACAATTTAGAAAATAGCAATATCACAAAAATGTTATAACAATGACTCCTTATCATTTCGATTAAGATTCTATCGCAAAACTTAATTAATATCATAACTATATCAACAACTCAATGAATATTACTTGATTAATAATTGACAGTAATTTCGTAAATTAAAACTCAACCATATTCCAATTCATATTACGACTTAAAAGTAATCATCTATTAAAATAATAATTGATTACTAAATAAATAAATAAAATTCTCAACCCAATATAAATAGGATTTCTAAATATAATTAAACATTATTAAATGATTTCTATCATTAATTCAAATTAATTTCAATGTTCATTTACATTACCAATTAATAATTAGTAATTATTTAATAATTATTAATTAATTAATTCCTATTACCAAAATCCTTAATAACAATATTATTAATTCTAATAATATTAAACTTTTTGAAAAACTATAATAATTTAAAATTAATATTAATAAACTAATAACAAATTCAATATTAAAATTTACAATATAATAAAGAAGGGTATTTAAATTTGTATGCGATTTAAAAATCGTTGTCGAGCTTTATGAGCCGTGCGGCCCTATCACATCGCAGGTACACTGCGACTGCGCAATGCCGCCATAAGAAAAAAGGGGGTTGGGTGGGGTGAGATCCCCGCCCCCCCAACACTTTATATTATATATATATATATTTAAAAATGCATTTTTAAATAACGTTTTCATGCGATTCAAAAATTTATAAATCTCTACTGTGATTTTAAACCAGTATATACATATATGTATATATGTATATACATACATACATATATATATATACATACATACATACATATATACATATATGTATGTATATATGTATATATGTATGTATATATATATATATGTATATATATATATATATATGTATGTATGTATATATATACATACATATATATATATATATACATACATATATACATATATACATACATATATATATATATATGTATGTATATATGTATGTATATATGTATACATATATACATATATACATACATATATACATATATGTATATATATATATGTATGTATATATGTATATATGTATGTATATATATATATATACATATATACATACATATATATATATATACATACATATATATATATATATATGTATATATGTATATATGTATGTATATACATACATATATACATATATACATACATATATATATATATATATACATACATACATACATACATACATATACATATATATATATATATATATATATATATATATATATATATATATATATATATATATATGAAAAGAGAACATATATATCTAATTTATACAAGAAGGGCTTTCTATTTAGACGAATTAAGAATTTCTCCAAAAGGGTAATTAACCCATTAATTCTTCTAATAGATTTGATTATAAAATTTAAAACCCTTTTAAAATCTATTTCTCAATTCGATTCTAATTCGATCCCAAACCCGATTTAGATCTAATTTCTTTCTTAATTGGAACTAGGGTTTTTCTAATGTTTTCTTTTCAACCAATTAAAATTAACATACATATCTAGATTTCAATTTCAAAATTGAAGATTCATTCATGGAGTATATTCAAACATGCATAACAGACATGATGAAGATAGGAAGAGAAAGAGTGCAAATAGAATACGTGAAAATCACGAGTGCACCTGGACACTGATGCTAATTTGCCATGCCTCAGAAGTCCATAGAAAAATCCCTTCCTTCTCCAACATTCGCAATTCCTCCAAGATCCAAGCCAATCGAAACGTCCAAGTGACAAGAAGTGCTTGAAGAAGCATCGAAGCATGTAGAAACATATGAGCATGTAGAAGCATATTAGCTTCTCAAATGCATGTAAGCTTTGAAGCTTGTCCAAACACACTAGGAGAGCCTCTATTTAAAGGCTTCTAAGATGCATCTAGAATGTGTCTAGAAAGAACTAGAAGATAAGCATGACAACTAAGCATGAGTCTTCTCCAACCTTCTAGATGAGTCATAAGGTTGTAGACACCATGTGCTCAAATAATATGCTAACTCCTAAGTGTAAACAACTTGTGCATTCTTAGAGTGCAAACTCCTGTGTTGTCTACATGACAACTCTCGAGAATTCGCAAACTCCTATGTGAGAAAATATTAAAATATTGCACATTAATTAATATAATATTTACTTTACTCTTTTCAATTTAATTTATTAATTTTTAAATCTTATGCACTCACTTTAATAACTCCACTTATTTAAAACTAAATATATTTATATTTTAATCACATGCACACATCATGCAACCTATAATCTTTTAATAATTTTAATATATTTTCCACTTTTACATTTATTTTCGAGACTTAATTGCTAAAAATATTTATTAATTTAAATAAATATTATCACATTCCAACTTTAAAATTATAACTTTTATCTTCAAACTTAATTATTTTCCCAATTAATTGAGTAAAATAAATATTAAAATACCATATTAATTTTCCATTAAATTAAATCATTAATTAAATCTTTTAATTAGGCTTAATTAATAGAAAATACTCCAAAGACTCACAAGGTAAAAATACGAAAACCCATCATAGCCAAAATACATACAAAATCAAACCAAGGGTTAATATCATGAATTACGTCATCTGACGTATTTGAAGGGTACTCAACTAAGATACTTGTCCTAATTTCCAATTAGGACAAATGGCTTAAAAGGTTGGGATTTGGACTTGAGAATTTATCTCCCCTCTCTTACCATTGAGATAATGTGATAGGGTACGCTCATCCTGGCAATTCAAGAAAGTCGATACTCGATACCTACAACTTGCATAAAAACCATGCATGTACAAGCACAATATATATCTATATGCTAAGCTAAACAGGCAATGGTAGGAAGTGGTGCATCATGTAGATCCCGACTAGTAGGTGACTACGACTCCCTTTCTTAACCACATCAGAAATGCCATACAGAAAGAAAACAAAAACACACACCATACACATGCAAGTATGGGGTAAGTATTCATAAGAAAGAACATGTGATAATAAACCATCTAATCTAATCAATAACTGAAAATAATGTAATAATCATCATGCATACATGAAATGTAGAGTCAAAGTAATCTCATCACATATCAACTGAATCTAAAACAATGTCCGATAATCTCAAAACAATGTTACTAATAATCATTGTAAGAATTTGGCTTAGGCCAGAATTCACCCAAGAACAAAAGAACTCAACAATAGCACACAGTAGACCAAAATAGGCAGAGTATGATCAGAATGATGATATTCATTCAATAATAGATACAACCAACATATTCTGAGTACACTAGGAGTGCCTGAATATAAAGGCCTCGGGAGAGCTTCTAGAATGCCTAGAAGTTAGCACCATGACATGTCATACAACCAGGCACATGTCCACCAGATATGGATTATCCTCCATTAAGCATGAGATTAAGTGCGATGATGTGAGGATAAGACTACAATGGTGTAGCGCAAAAATCAGTGGAGTAGACAACATGTGCTAAATGAGGAGTGTGGAAAACTGTGTTGTCACCATGACAACAAGTGAATGATGCATACTCCTGTGTTGTAGACACCATGTGCCTAATTAGAGTTGCGTAACTCAATGAGAGTTCACAAACTCCTAAGTGTCTCACCTAAAATAATAATTAAATAATGCAAAATAATTAAATAATGCATTAACCTAAGTAAAACTTAAGTAAGTGTAATAAGTAAATACTTATTTACACCAACACCCCCCCTTAAGTGCAAGTTAGGGGAATGCCCTTAAGCTTACGCAATCTAGGATGAAATGCAAGATGGGTCCCGGCTACTAGGCCATGTTAGGTACCCATGTACATAATGATATACAATCTCCCATAAAGCGAGGAAAGAGGGAAAACCTCATGGGAAAAACCCTCCCCCAAAAAGAGAGATAGATAGGATGCATGGATGGATGGAGTAATCAAAACCCCCCCATTATGACATACATCCAATATATACATAAGAGAATGATGAGAAGAGGTAGAGAGACAAAATGGGCTCCCCAAAGAAGAATGCCGAACAGTGAATGCTCCAATGAAGAAGCTGATCCAAGACTACAGAATGGTGTTCCTCCCCTAAGGAAGAAAAAATGCCAAGGGTACAAATGAGACGCTTCCGTTTTGTGTGGAAAGAATCCCATGGATAAGTGATGTCTCTGAAACCTGCTCAACTGGCTGAAGAACCCGTCCCAAAGAACTGCCTGTCCCTGCAACTGATGAAGAACCCTGCTGCAATTGCTGATCATAAGTATCCACATTCACTTCAACCTGTAAGGATTGATCATGTAGAGAATGAACAAGAGAGTCTAAAACTCCCGTGACAACTAAAGAAGGTAATTCTGCATCAAGAAGAAGAGGTAGATCATGAATATTGTCCCCCAAATCTGTCACTGAACCTGTATCTGGAAGACTGAATGTACCCTGCTATTCTGGACCTATCACTGTGGTGATGTATGCATGCGAACTGAACTGATGAAGTGACCTCTCACTGTATCTGTCGACAGAACTCCATGTTTCTGAAGTTGTTGAAGCACTATCGCTGGTGGCACTATCAGTATCCACACTGTATGATGTGCAAAGAGGAGTAGAGGACAAGCTCGAAGAACTTTCCTCAAAATGTACATCCTTCTCCACAAAAATCTTATGTGTCTCAGGATCAAGAAGTCTATATGCCTTCACACTGTCTTCATAACCAATGAAAGTACAAGGCCGAGATGTCTGTGCCTTGCGACCCCTGGAAGATCTGTTTGCCCAAGCAGGACAACCGAAGACTCTGAAGTGTGTCACAATAGGTTTTCTACCACACCATGCCTCAAAAGGAGTTTTGCCATCTAAGACGGGATGAGGAGAATGATTAAGAATGTGAGTGGCACTTGAGATTGCTTTGACTTCTAATGATGGATCTAGAGACTTGGCATGAATCATGCAACTTTCCATAGACGTAAGAGTTCGGATCCTCAAAGCTGCAACATCTATCTTATGCGAATTGAATGCTGAAGGAATCTAAAGATCAATGCCCTCATGTCTGCAAAAATCCTTAAGTCTTCTGTTCACATCCATGTTTCCATTGTCCATGCGGAGTACTTTGATGGCCTTTCTAGATTGTCATTCTACATGAGCCTTGAAGTCTAGAAATGCATCCAAAACTTCACCCTTACTATGCAGAAAGTAGACCCAAGTGAACCTTGAAAATTCATCAACTAAGGTAAGTATGTAGCGACCCTGGCTGAATGCAAAAGGACCTGATAATACCATGTGAACCATTTGAAGAACACTTGTTGCTCTAGAAGACTTCCCTCTTTGTAACTTCCCCTCTGGATGAATATCCACTAAATCTAATGAACACTTACCCTTAGAAAATTTGATTTGAGGTAGACCTTTGACCATGTGGTATGTGCAAAGTTGCTGAAGATAGCGATAGTCAAGATGACCATACCGCTCATGCCATAATTGCATGTTTGAATGAGATTGAGATAACAAGGCTTTCGAAGGAGTCTTGGGTACAAAATGCGAGAAAGAGTACAACCTCTTGTGATCATTCACTTTTCCTACTGCAACCAAGGAATTATCTTTAAGACTGTGCACTTCAACTGAGTCAGGAAGGAACTCAACGCTATGTCCATCTCCAAGGTGAGTAATTTGGTAGATTGAAAGGAGATTTGAACTTAGGTTTGGAACATAGAGAACCTCTTGAAACTCTCCATTTTCCATTTCCACGTTTCCTTTTCCTTCAAATTCCATTTTGCTATCATTCCCCATGAAGATGTGTGGTACCCTTGAGTGATTCAATGAAGAAAAATCCCCCTTTGAAGAACCCATATGATATGAGGCACCTGAGTCAAATATCCATTCCCTTGAAGAGTTTCATTTGCCATGAGTGCTTGCCCTTTGTTCTTTGATTTTGAAGAAGATCCCTTCTCCTTGTAAGCATTAGGCAATGGAACATTATGTTTCTTCATGATGTTGGTCAATTCATCAATCTTTTTAAGATAGCAATCATGCTCTTCATGACCCATTTTCTTGCAATAAGCACACTTCTTCTTCTCCTTATTATTGGTGTCCCCTTTCTTGTTGGAATTCGAGGACTTGCCTTGTTGATTGGATTGTGGTGTTGTCTTTTCTGCATCCTCAGATTTTCTCTTCCATTTCTTCTTACCCTTTCCTTTGTTTGAAGATTGTCCAGCTGAATGTTGAGAACCCTCATTGGCCACCAATGCTTTGGTCCGAGGTGATGTGAGAATCCCCATTGTTTTCAACTTCTTTTCTTCATCATCCAACAGTTTAGCATATTCATCAAAAGTTACTTTCTTTTAGGCAGACCCTAAGGTAGTCTTTGAGGTGTTAAAAGAAGATACAAATGTGGAATATTCAGATGGCAGCTTTTTGTGAATGAGATAGATCAGTTTGTCATCTTTGATAGAATTCCCACAATCAGTAAGCTTTGTCCTTAATTCATTCACCTTGATGATGAAGTCCTATATTGAGTCATACGACTTAGGATCTAAGGAAACTAGCTCATCTTCTATTTTAAACACATCTTCTTCAGACACTTTACCATAAAGGTTTTTGAGGGTATCCCAAGCTTCCTTGGATGTAGTACATTTTATGATTTGATACATGATCTTATCATCTACCCCCAAACATATATCACCTAGAGCTTTCCTATCCATGGCTACCCATTCAAAAATTTCACTTGTTGATACATTATCACTTGCTGGTTTAGGAAGAGTACCATCTACATATTGTGAAACTCCATTATGCATTAAGTGATACAACATTTTGATAGACCACGTAGCATAGTTATGAGGAGTTAACTTAGGAAACTTAAAGTTGCCCATGATGCAGAAAAATGAAAGAAATTTGCAGAAAAGAGAGAACACAACACCAAGAATACCCCCCCTTTTCACTAAATCAAGAAACCTCCCCAAAATAGATGCTTTGGGCACTTTATCAGTAGTGCAATTACAATGGGCCACGTGCCAAGTTAGGCCTTTGTGGACTTCTGATTTTTCTTGTTACAACTTCTCAATAGAGTATAAATCTAAAACTTTACAATGTGCTACAAAACTGAAGCATTACAAAGCAAAGAAATGCCCTATTCTGAAAGTGGCAATTTTGTCCACACAACACTATAATATGATGCCAGATCTGGAAAGTAGACAAAAAAAATGCACTTTCAAAAAAAATAGAACCTGTTTTTGACTCTAGATGTGCCCGTACGGAGCAGTTGAAGTTGCAAAATGCAAGATTATTCAGGTACAGTCGCCAAAAAATGCAAATTTTAAAAAATCCGTGCACCAAAACCAAAAAATAGTTGCACCACTAAAAAATTTAGAAAATTTTACCCAATTTCAAAAAAATGGCACCTCATTTGGAGTCCAAATGTGCGAGTTATGGCCTCTTGAAGTCGGATTGCCAAAACCAAAATCAATTTGGTGAGGGGTTGCACCAGCAAAGATGGGGTTAAATTTGACGGTCATATGGCCATCACTACATTTATAAAATGGCCAGGTTTGACGTCCAAATGGGCATCAATTTTAGGCTCAGGAAATGATGACGTCAGCAAAAAATTTGGCCAACTGGATGACGTGGCGCTGACGTGGACGTCTATACTGTACGGATCGTACGGATGCTGACGTGTCTGACTGATGCAGACAGCTGCACTGTTAGGTGACTGTGTCCAGCGTGGATGATTGGGCAATCAATGTGCGCCACCTAGGCAATCAACGTGGATCTGACTGGGCGATTACGAGATCGCCACATGTATGGGTACCTGCGTGGTATGGCAGAATGGAATGTCGTGTGGTGATGTGTGGTGTTGGCCGTGTGTCTGAGGTGGGCTGCGTCAGTCCGATGCTGGGATCTCTGGCTGGATGAGGAACTCTGTGGAGTTTATAATACACAGTCCTCAAAGATATAATCATTGAGTGATCGGCGGTAGTTTGTAAAGTCATGGCCGGTTGTTGCTTCAGCTGTTTGCCAGCAAGATGTGGCCTCTTGCTGGGGGTGTGCTGTCCTGGCCCATTGAGTTATGACAGCGACCGAAATTTGACAGTGTGCACAGAAATTTAGTACGAATCGCGGGTGTATGTAGCTCGAATTTAATAAACAACCCTAAAAAAATATATATATTCACCACAAATAGCAGGCCGGGGGTTGATGGCCCGGTTCTGCCACAAAAATTTTCTTTGACTCGAATTTAAAAAATTCAAAAAATTTTGAGAATACCGAATTCGAAAAAATTAATACAGAGATGAAATTAATTCAGATTTGAAATAAAATAATTAGATCAATGAAATAGATCATACCCAATTTGCAAATCGGTGCCTTCGGGTGCCGGTTTGCAAAAAAAATTTGCCTCACGATCAACTTTCACCCAAGATAGGCGAATTTATAGTCAATCTTCAGCGATTCAGCGCTCTGGACGCAACAGAGAGGTCAGATTTGGCTCTAGACGCTCCCAATTTTTGTAGATCCTCCGAAATTGATGTGTTGAAGCGTGTATGGTCTCAAACGACTACTTGATGAGAATCCTCCTCAGCTCTGATACCATGTAAGAATTTGGCTTAGGCCAGAATTCACCCAAGAACAAAAGAACTCAACAATAGCACATAGTAGACCAAAATAGGCAGAGTATGATCAGAATGATGATATTCATCAAATAATGGATACAACCAACATATTCTGAGTACACTAGGAGTGCCTGAATATAAAGGCCTCAGGAGAGCTTCTAGAATGCCTAGAAGTTAGCACCATGACATGTCATACAACCAGGCACATGTCCACCAGATATGGATTATCCTCCATCAAGCACGGGATTAAGTGCGATGATGTGAGGATAAGACTACAATGGTGTAGCGCAAAAATCAGTGGAGTAGACAACATGTGCTAAATGAGGAGTGCGGAAAACTGTGTTGTCACCATGACAACAAGTGAATGATGCATACTCCTATGTTGTAGACACCATGTGCCTAATTAGAGTTGTGTAACTCAATGAGAGTTCACAAAATCCTAAGTGTCTCACCTAAAATAATAATAAAATAATGCAAAATAATTAAATAATGCATTAACCTAAGTAAAACTTAAGTAAGTGTAATAAGTAAATACTTATTTACACCAACAATCATCATCATAAAACTAGCCCTAAAAGAGTTCGATAATGATAACAAAAATGCGACCTAGGGGCAGGCACTACACTCTCTCTCTCTCTCTTCGTACCCCTTCTTTGCATCCTATCCCCTACACACACACACACACACACACACACAATCTATCTCTCCATCAATCACTCTTGAGAACTCTATATCACTGTCTTCATATACCATCCCCTCTCCCTCTTCCTATCTCCCCCTCTCTCTATCAAACACACACACACACAAAATATCCCTCTCTCCCTCTCTCACTCTCCCTCCATGACTCTTTCTTTCCAGTATATCCCCTCTTTCTTCCTACCCCTCTCTCTCTATCCTATCTAGTTTTCTCTCATGATATATCTCTCTCCCATCCCATAATCTCTTTCTCTCCATTATATCCCCTTGTTCTCTCCATCCTATATTGTTCTCTCACTTTCTCTCCATCCTACCCCCTCGAGCTCTCGTTCTATCTCCTACTCTCATTTTCTCAATCCTATCCCCTTGAGCTCTCTTCCTATACCCTACTCTTTTTCTCTCCATCATATCCCCTCGAGCTCTCCATCCTATATAGTCCCTCTTTCTATCTACATGGAATATTCCCCCCCTCTCTCTCCTACTAGATATTTCCCATCCCCTCTTTATATTCCTATCACCTGCTAGATCATTGTCCATTCCATCCTTGCCTCTCTTTGTCTTCCTATATCCATAATCCTATAATCTATCTCTTTTAATTTATTAGTTAATCTCTCTCTACATCCTATCCACTCTCTATCTTCTTATCTAGACATCCTACCCAAAATCTCTCTCTTCCTATCTCCATTATGTCCCCCCTCTCTCTTCCTATTTCCATTATGCAGCCACTAGCTCTTCTCACAAACTTGCAACTCCACCAAAATCCTATTGTAAATTGCCTCACATTTGGAACTCTATTGACAAACTCAGGAAAGCTCGCTCCTCTACTTCCTCCTTCTCTCCAAGCTTCTACTAAGAAGAGATTACACTTTGAAGTTTGATTACAAATGCTCATATGCCTTGCTTAAATAGGCACTTACCACCCAAGATGTTACAAACACAACCAATGTGGGATAAAAGGTAAATACAACTACCTTACAACAAATATTTAATTCCCACATAAATACAACTAAGCACCACCATGTAGCCCAACAAATATTAAATGCATGATTTAAGGAAATTTTCACAAACTTCTAGAATTCCACCCACATGCCTCAATCAATGGAATGACAACCATTTAAATTAATTTTTCTATTTATGCCACTCATGCACCTTGAAAATAGAAATTCATCTTTTCTCCTCTTTTTTTTTTCTAATTTTCTATTTTGTATTATTTTTCTTCTAATTTTCATCACTTTCTCTCTCCTCCAATTTTTTTAATTCTGACATAAGATGCTCCTGCATCTAACTCCCCAAGTAGATAGAAAACTGTGCCCCACACGTAGACTCCAAAAGAAAGATCTACAACCATCTTCATCTTCACCAAAGGTTTTCACTTCATCAAGGATAAGAAAACCAACGTGCAAATCATCCACATCTACATCACTCTATCAAACACCAGAATCTCAACCATCCAATCAGCATGCTCACACCCAAGAATAAACTGAACATAATGCTTCACCAAGAAATCCTCATCCATATCAAGAACTAGTGAATCTACACTAGTAGCAAAAAACTCCATATCAGGAGCAATATTTAGATCTCCATCAACACATTCCAAACTCTCAACACTAGTGGCCTCATTTCTCACAACAAGATGCTATGTAATAGACAGCTCAACACCAGCAACAACCAGATCATCCATGACCAAGTGCTTTGAAATTTCCATGTCAAAATCAACCAACTAATCATGAAAACCAATCTCCATCCCAACATCAACAAGGTTAGGAATATCCTCAGAAACAACCTCAAGTTGCTTTGTAGGTTTTGTATCAAACTCCACAAACTGGTCAACAAAACCAACCTCTTCCACCTCGACCTTGCGATGCCATCTTCTCTCTCAAACAAGTCTTCTAACTAGCTAGAAAAATCTCTTCCAAATTAGTAGACTCCAAATCTAATAGTATATAACTTCCTTCTTCTATTTCTCAACTCTTTTAGAAAAATTAGCATCCACAACAATGTCCACCTGAGCTATTGTCTCATTAATCCTCCTTTCCACTATATCATGAAGATTCTCAATCATCCAAGGGTCCAATCCTCTCGGAGCCATCTTCCAAGATCTTCGCAAACCCTCTACAACAAATCATCAACAGATCAATCTTCCTGAACAAGATCAACCTTCCATCTTCACAACCATAGATCCATCTATATGTCCTCCCAAGGTCCTGGTGCAAACTGCCTCAACTTCGGTGATTTGTCTACATGCTTAGGAACAACCTTCACTCTGATACCACTTGATGTAATCCAAGGTAGGAGAATTCCCAAAGATGTCCTAGCCCCCAGCAAATAACCACATAGTGGAAACACAATAACAATGCAAGATCTGATAGCAAATCACAACTCTTTATTCATAAAATAACTGATTACATGCAATATGCTAGGTTGTAAGGCCTTCCTAGTTATGACCAAATACAATAGCAACTACAATAATAGTTCTATAAGATCCCTCAAGATCCAATCCAAACCCTAGCTAATCTAGATCCACACTCTGGTAGAAATCTCCAAGGAAGATCCAATAGGTACTTGCAAGCCCACCAAGAAATATCCTTATTTCTAAACTGTAGCCACTAGCTCTTCTCACAAACTTTCAACTCTACCACAATCCTATTGTAAACTACCTCACATTCAATGCTCTATTGACAAACTCACAAAAACTTGCTCCTCTACTTTTGCCTTCTCTCCAAGCTTCTATTAAGAAGAGATCACACTTTGAATTTTGATTACAAATGCTCATATGCCTTGCTTAAATAGGCACTTACCACCCAAGATGTTACAAACACAACCAATGTGGGATAAAAGGTAAATACAACTACCTTACAACAAATATTTAATTCCCACCCAAATAAAATTAAGCACCACTATGTGGCCCAACAAATATTAAATGTATGATTTAAGGAAATGTCCACAAACTTCTAAAATTCCACCTACATGCCTTGACCAATGGAATGATAACCATTTTAATTAATCTTTCTATTTATGCCACCCATGAACCTTGAAAATAGAAATTCTCCTTTTCTCCTTTTTTTCTAATTTTTATTTTTAATTATTTTTCTTCTAATTTTCATCACTTTCTCTCTCCTCCATTTTTTTTTTCTCATTCTGATGCAAGATGCTCCTGCATCATAGTTTCATACTGGTCTTAAAGGTAATTTCCAACAAGCATACCACAAATACCTATTTTTCTTGAGTGCTCTCCATTTGGTTTGATCGTGCTTGAATATGGATAAAATTAGGTTACATGATATCATAGATCTATGTGTTATTTATATAACCATATAGATTATTTTGAATTTTGACTATTTTAAGCCTTTCAACTATAAGGTTTTTTCAATTTACATCTATTTTCTCTCTAAAATTAATGTGTTTTATTTGGGGGTTAGATTTAAGCTCCTTTGTTTGATTTTGCAATAAGTTAGAAATTTAGAAACTAGACTCCATTCCACACACTTTAAAAAATAAGTTTTGATTTTTGATTTGTTCTCAATGGTTTGTTGGGGGAGCTTACATATATTTCACATTGTTGGGATGTGTTCACTCGCAAAGTTCATAAAAAAAAAATATATATATATATATACATTAAAAAACTACCCAATAATCAAGGGATAAACTACATGGTGTCAACTAACTTTTGATTGGAGTGATTAAGGAATTTCCAACCAAAAATTAAGATTTTAGGGAGACCACACTTCACTCTCTATTATGTTTTTACTAAAAAATAAAAACCACTTTTTGTGGCCCCCTTTTTTTAGGGCCTTAAAATCCACCATTTAAAAAACAAATTAGTAGTTCAGAAACTAGATTTAGAGGAATACAAGTTTTTTTAGTCATATCTAGAAATTTTTAGCGTAACTATCTTCAAATTCTCATCAAAGTTCAAAAATTGCTGATTTCAAAAAGAAAAGTGGCATCTTATACCCCCCTTTTGGTACCACAACTTTATACACTTATCTGTTCCAAGGTAGAGTCTCACGTACAAGGATAAAATTATTATTGATGCATTAAGAATGTTAATTGAAATTTTTTGGCATGACAACACAAGGGCTTCAGATAAGAAAAAAAATGTTGTTAAAAGGAGAATTAGAAAAATAAATTGTAAGCCACATGCAAACCATTATCTAGATATAAATGGGTATGTGTAGGATCATGGTGTGCCAAAAATTGGTCATGTGAAAAAAATAGAGTTTGGAAACATCTAAAAGCATTTCAAAATCTGCTCTAACTTTTTTCCACCCATCCTGATACCAAAGCTAAAAAGTTAGGACCAAGCCTTATCAGGTATCTAATTTCATATCGGATACTCGATAATATTAGCTATTTGATATGAAATTGGATTCCTGATAGCTACTATTGGAGAGGGGGGGATGAATCAGTTACCACAAAACAAATCCATAGATCCCTTAGATGTCTAATAAAACTAGTTATTGCTATCACTTTGTAAACATACAGAAAAATGTTGTAACTCAGTAGATGTAATGTATGTTAACTTATTACTATTCTTTAAGCATTCACAATGATTAACATGAAACCATAAAAGAAATAACATGAACACATGAGACACCAGATTTAACATGGAAATCCAATATGGGAAAAACCACCAAGTAACTAGCTACTAATTTTCACTCTTCTGAAGTGAGGCTTGTTAGGAGCCAACCCAGTTAAAGGTTACAAAACAAACTGTTAGGAGTGACCTTGTTAAAGGATTTAATCACCCTATTAGGAGTGGCCTTGCTAGAGGTCTTTAGAACAATTCAAAAGAATTGTCATCTTGTTAGAGGATTTACAAATGGCTATTAAACCAACTCTATTAAGAGATTTAGAAACCATTGCTACAATGGTGAGAAAAGTAACAATGAATAGACCTGAATGAGATGCAACTGAATTGCTGATACAGATCTCTATTCTGCTCTACTAGATCCTCTTTTATTGAATAAATCTTTTCTACTCCTCAAGGATATTTGATCCTCCTTCAAAGTTCGTCCACTCTTTCTTCTTCACACTATCAATACACTTGCATGCTTGCTCATTACACTTTAGAATTCTCAACTTGGCCTTTCATATATACCTTTCAAATTATCAAGTTGGCTCATTTACAATGTACAATTACCAATAATCATTACATCAATTGGCTATAATCATTACTTAAAATAATTGAACTTTATTTCCCAAAACAATAAAATCCTTCATTGGTTGACCCTGCTCGGTAAACACTACTCCAGAAATAATTTCTAATGTTAACCAACTGAAACTCAGTTAACATTGTGAACCCTAAAAAATTATTTGGAGACTAAGTGAACTTAGTAAATACTGACTTTCCTTTGTTAACCTTGTGAGCTTAGTTACCACTGACTTCTACCACAAAATCCTTTGACACCCAAGTGAGCGCGGTAGAAACTATTTTCATAGAGAAAATCTAGGAATGCTCGATAGCCTCTAAAATTTTCTTTGCTGACCAACTAAGCTTAGTAGATACTGTCTGCTAACTGCTATGACATTTGTGTGATATCAAAGACAACACACAATTGGACAATTGTATCCAATAGTCTCCCTCTTTGGCATTGATGGCAACACAACATGTCATAGCACAATGAAATTTGAAAACAATTCTTTTTCTTAAAAAAACATTCTCCCTCTTAGATTTTATGCTGCAAAATTTTCTAATGTAGTAATCTCCCTCTGTGAAGGAATTACATAGCTTCTTTTCCAAACAACAAACTCTCCTTTAAACAAATTCAAATTTCAGAAAGATATGACAATAAAATCTCCCTCTTTGACAACACATGTCAAAGACAACACATATCGAATGAGTAGCAATGTACCTTAAGTACTAATTCATAAACAATGTTCCCATGACTATGCTACATCAACTAATAGATCTTCAACTTGGTTCATGTTGATGCATCACTAAAAGTTCATTTTAGTGAGCTTCAAATAGGGTAATGACCCCTAACTTACCTCTTAGATACAAGAATGCATCCTTAAGTAATGGCTTGGTGAATATGTCAGCAATCTGTTCTATTGTATGGACATATTCTAGTCTGATCTCCTTATCTTGCACCAATTCTCTGACAAAGTGATATTTCATTGCAATGTGCTTGGTTTTGGAATGCATCACTATTTTTTTGATATGTTTAGGGCTTTTTTTAGTGGCTAATTGGCTAATTTTAGGACATTTTGGCTAATAATTTAGCTCTTAAAAATATTCAAAACTGCCACATTTTTATAAAATTTAGTTATAAAAATATTTAAATAGTGTAAGATTCACCAATTAAATAATAGAAATTATTTTTATTTTTCAAAATAATGTAAGATTCACCAATATTTTTATCTCTTTTTCAAGGGGGGTTGCTTAAAGTTTACCTTGGATATGTTAATTGCACTTGTATTATCACAAAACATAACAATTGGTTCTTTGATCTCAACCTTCATTCCTTCCAGTAATTGTTTAAACCAAACAATGTTAGAATAGTTTACTGCTGTTGCAACATATTCTGCTTTAGCTATAGATTGGGATGTGTAATTTTTCTTTTTACTTGTCCAAGATACCAATCTTTTGCCAAGAAAGAATGCTCCACCACTTGTACTCTTTCTATCATCAATGTTTCCTACCCAATCAGCATTAGTAAACACATTCAGGTCCAAATTTCCTCCGAATTTATACCACAATCCATAATCTTTAGTGCCTTTTAAGTATCTCAAGATCCTCTTGATTTCCATCACGTGATTTTCTCTGGGTTTTGCTGAAAATCTTGCCACTATATTGACTGCAAGAGCAATATCAAGCCTTATATGAACTACATACTACACTTTTCCATTCATTGATCTATATAAGGTCTAATCTACCTCTTTTGAATCATCATCTTTGGTAAGCTTTAGTCCAGTACACATGGGAGTTCCAACTAGTTTTGAATCTTCCATACCAAACTTCTCGAGTATCTCCTTGATGTATTTAGATTGAGTGATGTAGATACCATTCTATCTCTACTAAATCTGAAGACCAACAAAGAATTTAATCTCATCAAACATAGACATTTCAAATTCTTTGTTCATTTTCTCTAAAAATTCTTTGCATAGATCATCATTCCCTATCAACAAAGTATCATCCACAAATATTTCTACCAAAATAATCTTGTTATCCAATCCTTCCTTGATATACAAGCTATTGTTATCATTAGTTCTCTAAAAACCAATCTAAATAAGATAGTTATGTAATCTTTCATACCATGCTCTAGAGGCTTGTTTCAGACCATACAATGGTTTGTGTAATTTGCAGACCATGTTCTTTTTGTTTGGATCAACAAAACCTTCAAGTTGCTCAATGTAGACTTCTTCATCCAGATTACTATTGAGAAATGTAGATTTGACATCTATTTGATATACCTTAAATCCTTTGTGTGCAGCATATGCAAGTAGGGTCTCGACACCTTCCAATCTTGCAACAAGAGAAAAAGTCTCTCCATAATCTATTCCTTCTTCTTGAGAGTAGCCTTTACACACCAATCTAGCTTTGTTTCTTGATACCTTACCATCTTCATTCAACTTATTTTTGAATACACACTTAGTTCCAATCACATTTTTATCTTTAGGCCTGGGTACAAGAGTCCATGTTTTGTTCTTCTCTATTTTCTCTATCTCTTCATCGATAGCCTCAATCCAAATTTCATTTTTCAATGCATCTTTGACATTTCTAAGTTCAAAATCAGCAAGTATACAAGTACCTTTTAGCTTACTTCTTGTCATAGTACCTTCAAATTTGTCTCCAATAATCTGATCTGGTGCATGATGTCTCCTAACATACTTGGCCAATACAGGTTCCCTTGCCTTTTGAATGAATTTCATTGTCATCCTCTTGCACTTCAACTTCAAGTTCTGGCTACTTTGGCTCAGTAGCCATTAACTTAGTAGCTTCAAACTGTGACTTGGGTCTTTGTGACTCGGTTGGAACTTCTTGCAACTCATTGACTGAAGACTCAGGAGTAGAAGTCTCCTAAATGATAGGTGTATCTGGCAATGTATCAGGTTCAATGAAAACAAATCTCATGTAATCTTCTGGTTCCTTTTTGCTTTCTTCTTCAGTCCTTTCTACAAACTTATCAACTTTCACATGTGCATTTTCTATAATTTTGTGGGTAGAAAAATTCAAACATCTATATGCCTTACTCTTGTAAGAATATCCCAAAAATATGCCTCCATCACCCTTCACATCAAATTTTTCTTTTCTAGATTCTTTCAAAATGTAACATTTACTTCCAAAAACTTTTAGGTAACTTACATTGGGTTTATAGCCATACCATAACTCATTGGGGGTTTTGAATGAGTCCTTCTTTAGCTATACTCAGTTTAAGGTATAAACTACAATGTTGATAGCTTCCTTCCAGTATTTGATAGCAATGTTCTTTTTAATCATTAGAGGCCTTACACAATCCATGATAGATTTGTTCCTCCTTTCAGCTATTCCATTCTGTTCGAGAATTCCAGGAGCTGATACCTATCTTTTGATTCCTCTTTCAATGCAAAAGTTATTGAATTCATGGGAGATGAATTCACCACCTTTTTCTGATCTCAAAATTTTTAGTCTTTTCCCTATTTCCTTTTCTACTCTAGCCAAATACCTTTCAAACTTCTCAAATGCTTCTGAGTTCTCTCTCAGATACATAACAGTCATTGTTCTAGAGTAATCATCAACAAAAATAATGAAGAACTTTTCTCCAGTATAGCTTTCAATTCCAATTGGTCCACAAAAATTAGTATGCACAATTTCCAAAATATCTTTAGGCTGATAGCTTTTACTTTTAAAACTAGTCTTTCCCATCTTATCAATCTGACAATTCTCGCATAGACCAACATCGGGTTTCTTTAAACTAGGAATGCCTCTTACTTTCTTGAATTTTCTTATCTTTGCAATGTTATCAAAATTTACATGACATAACCTTATGTGCCATAACCAACTTTCTTCAACTTGAGCAATACAGCATGAGCACTCACCAAGTTCAAGATAAAATAAGTTACCTTTTGTTTGTATGCCTGATCCAATCAACTTTCCTTTATCATTCAACAGTCTTACCTTTCCATGCACGAATCCCATCTTGAATCCAATATTGATTAGTTGTGCCACACTCAACATAGGCATTATCACATACAATTTCTTTGGTTAATGAGATTCTACCTCTTCCTTTTATGCAACAATATTTATTATTTCCAAACCTTACACTACCACCATCATAGTCTTCAAAATGTTCAAACTTAGTTTTGTCACCAATCATATGATGTGAACAACCACCATCTATGATCCATGTATAATTTTCCCTTACATGAAAGATAAGTGCCATCTTATCTTCCTGATCATTATCAAATTTATCTTTTATAGCAATGTAAACAATTTCATCTTCACTATTATCAAAATCTTTAGAATCTTTAACCATGAAACATGTTTTCTTACCTTTGTCCCTGAATGATTTAAAGTCTTTCTTGCTATTGCATTTGTGACCTTTCTTCTCATCCTTTTTTTTCTTGTTTGGGCACCTAGCCTCAATATGACCAATTTCCTCACATGAAAAATAGATTAGAGGAACTTTACCTTTGTATTTTCCTTTACCTCTAGAATATTTCCTTGCAAGTAGAGCTTCAACTAACTCAAGATCACTATCAGAACTTTCTTCTAATTCTTCTTCACTTTTTGACTGAGAGTACTTTTTCTTCTTGCCCTTTTCTTTGAGTGAAAGCTTGGCTTCAAATGCTGATTCAATGTTCTTGGAAGTTGGAACATAATTGTCATAGTTATCTAGCTCAAATGCAGTCAATCTTCCTACTATGGCCTCCAAATTTATCTTATGAATTGCTTCACATATTCTTTCTTGAATTGTAAAAATTCTAATTGCATAAATGGGAAGTAGAGTTCTATTGGTAAATAGATTTGTCATAGTAGAATGTTCCCAACGGAGTGTGTAGCAAACCATTCACAACCGTTGGATAGGCCTTTGAATATCTGGCCTTCCTCTGCATTTAGAGGGGCAGCTCCCTCATAAGATAAAATTTGTGCTTTTTCAATAAAGATAAATAAAACTTAGAAAATAGAAAGGAAAACCATTGACAGTGAATGCACCACATGCCTTCAATCTTTTCATAAAAATGATGAGAGCAATCAAGGACTACGCTTGAGAACTTTCACCAACACAATGCTAATTCAACCATTCATGAATATTCACATCATACCATGGAAATACTCATAAAATGAATCAACACTCAACAATTCAAACCCTTAGAAAGAGAACACCAAATGTACTTCCTTTATTTCCTTGCACCAAGAAAGTAAGAAATAACTAATTACAAAAGCAACAATTGTACACACTTTCAAAGAATTTCTTTGTTATGAGAGCATAAGTCTTCCCTATATCTTTGTCCAAAAAGTCCCCCATTACATTGAGATTTAGGAATTTATAGCTATTCTAGATTAACCAACTTTTTGGTTCATAACTACTCAAAAAGTTAGAATTTGGGCTATTCTAAGAAAGGTTTGTAACCAACTCTAACTTTTACAACTCCAATTTTTCATGTTTAACCATAACTAATTGAATAAGAAGTAGGGGAAAATGAAGCAACTTTTCCTTTTTCCTAAATATTCTTCTAAAAACCCTTTCAACTATATAGAGTTGAATAAAAATAAAAATTTCCACACGCATGAACAACCATATAATTGCTATCACCACGATCATCAAGAGTTCTTGAGCTGGAACATCATATTTTTGTGGCATGTTGATTTGTAAAATAATGATTTAACTGACCACTCAATCTTCAACTCACGATTCTCTATGGATACCTTTGTTCATTATTATATAAATAGCAAGAAGAGTTGTCATTATTGTAAGAGACAATGGTGCTGGATACTTCTTTACTACCTTGGCCTATAAAATCATAGAACATGAGAAACACATCACTGCTATCAGCAAGTAAAAGCATCCTGTGATCCTTGTCCCTGAACTACCCTCTAGAAATTGAAAAACAACATTGACTGGTATGGAAGGCCGCTTGGAGTCTACCATTAGAGCAGGACCAGTGATGAAACTCATCGCCATTGCTTCCCCTAGAAAAATCACTATTCCCACAATTTTGAATCAGCTGTGAACATGTCTAACTTCCACCTTCTCCAATCCCAAAGTGCATGCCATGAAAAAAATGATTGCAGGTGATAAGTTTCCCATGGTAGTAGATTGTAGGTGATATTGTTGATTTTCTTCCAAGCCCCAGGTCACACAAAGAAAATAGTACACGTGCCTTGGCTTGAGTTGGACAACTAAGAAACAAGTATATCAAATACTTGGGCATCTCCTCTTATTTTCGAATGCATGCATGATATTTTGTACCTTCTTTCCCATTCATTATTGGTTTGATTTGTACAATTTCATGACCATATATTGGAACCACAATTTCATTATATGCTGCTAGTGAGGGAGAATAAAATATTTCATGCAACTGACCAAGACATTGAGGATAAGGCAGTTTATTTATACGAGGATTTGGCCTGCACTTTTTCATACCATGTAATTGTATCATGTTTCACTAAAGTGAATCTTTAAATCTCACCTGTCACACATATGGGAATACCTCAAAATATTCCATCAAATAATTAATGTGCTTCTCCTATGCTCTTAGACCAAATCATTTGTATATTGCCAATACAACAAGAATTTCATGAGCCATGACTGTGCTTTTATTGGCTATCTTGATAGGAGAGATGAAGGACAATTTGTCAAACAATTCATTGTCGAGAGTACATTCCAAACAACATGCCCATTATTATTTAAAATATTTCATGCTTCTCACATTTTCCATTTCTTCAAAAAAAACTCATAATGTTATCACAAGAGTGAATATAGTGTAAAAATTTAGATGGAAAAATGATAAACTGAGTATGAGAGTAGATTTCAATAAAATCTATGAATTGTGAGGACGATAATTTCATGCAGTGCAATGATATGGAGAAAACAACTGGTGCATTGAGGGGTTCTGTCAAAAATTGGCACCCTTGAAAACATAGTCATCATCTTAGAATTCACCACCATTGACCTGCGAGTGTCTTCTTTTTCAACTAAAACCAATCTTTCAAATTATATCAGTGAACTTTATTTCCAGCCAACAGTTGTTTTAACAAGTAGGTTTTTGGGTTGGGGAGTTCGAGTTAGGATTAGGTTAAAAAGTTTGAGTATAGGGAGAGAGAGTATGGCTAGTACATGGAGAGAGAAAAATTGAGTGTGAAAACTCAAACCATGTACTTCTCTCTAAAAGGTTTGAGTATGTGGAGAGAGAAAAATTTGAAGAGAGAGAGTGAAAACCCAATCCCAAAACCAAAACTTGTACTTCTCTCTAAAGGTTGGAGTACGTGGAGAGAGAAAAGTATGTGGAGAGAGAGGATTGTGAAAAGGGGAGTGAAACTCTAACTCAAACCTCGAACTTCTCTCTAAAAGTTTTAGTACGTGGAGAGAGAAAGTTTAATTTTTCTTTGAGGATTAATCTCTCTCTTTCTAATTAATTGACATAATTAAACTATCTGTAAAATGTTTTGGTAATAGCTGGCTCTATTTGGGGACAAGGACTGTACAGGACGCTGAAAGAACCCAGAGTTAAGAAATGAAAGTGCTTTATCATAAGGGCTATAGAGTCACCCCAAAAGGAGAAAAATCTAGGAAAAAGGGACTAGGCACAATAAAAATAGGAACACAACCAAACAGAAAAAAAGAAAAAAAAAAGGAAGGCACAACAAAAACTCCTAACTAAGTTATGTACATGGTAGGAAAGCCCCTCCTTTGATAGCTCTAGCTCCAAATGATTCATGCAAACCTATTGACTGGCTGGGAAAAGTATATTCCATAGTGTTCCAAAATGTGACAATTCTTAAGCTTCCATGGGTTCAAATATAACTGTGCTCCTTGAATTCTAACTCTGAGATTCATAGCATGCCCCACATCTCTTGATGAAAGAACATATCCAAATAACCAGGCTTCATCAAAAATCTCAGACTTAAAAGTCCATCCTACTTCTTGTTGCATGTCATAGATGACTTCATTTTGAAAGAGTTGAAGTATAAGGCTCCCAAGTTTCTCAATGCATTTTTGATCTTCTCTCGTGCTTGGCAAACCATCTTCTTTTTCCATTACCATGATCCTGGTTGAGTCTTCTATAAAATTATTCCACTTTAGATGTACATCTATGTTAGGTTGAATGTCGCCATGATCAATTTCTTCTTTCTTATCTTCCAATAGATCATCTTGAATTTTTAGGTACTATAAAGTTACACTAGTATCATTGTCAACATGGTTGGTCATAACTTCAATTTTCCTTCCATTAATATATAAATTCTCCTTCTGAAGGGTCTTGTGATGGTTAAGATGAGAAGATACCAAACTTCATATTGGATTGCCTTTATACAATCTATGATACAAAACAACCTATAGAGTTGTAGCTATTGAACCTTGTTCTTGAACACCTATTTAGAAATCACATTAGAAATGCCTTTCTCTATGAATAAAGGATTTAAGTAAACATTTTCTTCATAGAGGAAATTGCCACCCAAGGATTTTGAGCACAAGGTTGGAGCAACTACATCATATGAGGTTTCTTCACTGGATTCCTCCACAAGATCCCCTGCTAACTCATTATTTTCTTCATCATGGTTATTCTTCTCATAGAAGTTATTTGGCATAGGATTTGTTATTTGATGAAAAGACTCAAAAAGAGGATTTCTTTGAACTTTGAATAATCTATGGGAATTTAATTTCACTTCTGTTGGAATAGAGGAAATTGTCTTAATATTCATATAGCTTTCATCTTCAATATGTTCAATGATATCTATGCCCTCTTGAACCATCATTTCTTCTCCAAGACATCTTTCATGAAATGTAAAAGTTGGCATGCATGATAAAGAATGAAGATTATATAGTTCATCTTCTTCTCCTAGAAGATGATTTTTAACTTTTTCATCAAGCGATCTTCTAATCACAAGTTCATCAATATCATCAAATGTAAAGGTCTCCATTTCTTTAGGGAAAGCATATATTTGTAGAAGTTCATTGGTGCTTTTATCTCCACCAATGGTAGTGGTTTCAAATTGTGCCATAACATCTGAAGTATGAACGTCATCAATAGATTCATCATCTTGAACGATCATCAAAGGATGATTGGGAAGATTTTCTCCACATAGGAAGTCATCATTTGAAGCATCTAGGCACCAAGTAGGAATAAAAGCAGTACAAAATTCACTTTGATCGACATTTTCTTCATCTTCAATCATTTGTTGTGTAGTTTCTCGAGATTTCAATATTTATTTTTCTTTCTCATTAGGATCGTGACGATTGAATAGTTTCTCTTGGATTTTGAAATCTTCACAATCATGCCTTGATACATTAGTAAACCTTTCTCCTTCTATAGACTCTATTCCTCAACCATCTCCTTCATTACACATAGGATCCCTGTCTTCATTCATGCATGAAGATTTAGATGAATCCTTTCTAGCATTTGGATCAAGAGATTTTCTACTACCAATAAAATAATTCTAGCATGGGTCTTCTTTCTCAAGTTCTTGCAGTGTTCAAAGTAAAGAAGGATGTACTTTGTTAGGATCTAGGTGTGCATTGCCATAGAAGCTTTATAAGAATTCCACCTGATTGGAATCAATGGAAGTATGATTTTGATGAGTAATAGGTGCAAGAATTGGGACACCTTTTTGACCACCACTATCCATCTTCGATTGACACGAATCACTTTTCATATCAAGTTCTTCCTTATGCTCAGATGTGGAACTTCTTTTTAAAAATGATTTTGGTTTGTGAGAGAAAAAATGATTATCTTTACCATCTTCTTCATCTATCTTTTGCAAAGTCTGGAGCAAAGATGGATGAATCTTCTATGGATCTAGTTTTCGTCCACCATAGAAATTATTTAAGAAGCTAGCCTGCTTAGGATCAATAAGAATCTAATTTTGCTGAGATATAGGTTCATCAGAGACATTTTTAGTATTCCTCATTGCTATTTAGATGAAGCACATTCTTTAGCAAAGACTTCTTTATCTTTATACGCTGAATCTTTTTCCAAAAAGAATTCTTGATCATGAAAAAGAAAACCATAATCCTTTCCATCTTCTTCTTCAATCTTTTGAAAAACTTGAAGTAAGTGGGGATGAACCATTTTAGGATCTAGCCTCCTACTGCCATAGAAATTCTTCAAGAATTCAACTTGTAGAGGCTCATCAGGAATCTGTTTCTTAGGATATGAAAGGTATTCATCATCACTATCACTTTCAACTTTTCCCTTGTACCAAACAATGATTCTGAATTACCACCTTCAAATAGAGTCGTTGATAATAAATCTTTAAAATAGAGTCGGCAACCTTCATTCCAGGGAAGGTACCTTTCATCAACCATGTTATTGATTATTGTTCACTTGGTTTTGGATGTGACCAAGATTTTTCTTGTTTCTTATTGGGATAACTACTATTCTTTCAATGACCACATTGTTATGACCACTAGGAGCTCTCCATAAGATTTCTCCAAACTCTTCTTCTCTAAGAACTTGATTTACTTGATGATATTGTTGAGAACTTCGTGTACACCTCTAGGCTAGAGTGTTCAAATTAGATATGATATCTTCCTAGGTGTCTCGAAAGCCGAGGTTCATTTGGAGAACAAGAAAAATGTTCTCATGCGGAAGCACCATTGCGCTTCATGACAGGCGACTGTCAATCTTTCTTGTTTAGTCTGTCGCCAAAATCTATTGGTAAAAAAAAATTTCACAGTAGAATGTGCCCAATGGAGTGTGTGCAAAACCGTTCACAACAATTGGATAGGCCTTTGAATATCTGGCCTTCCTCTGCGTTTAGAGGGGGAGCTCCCTCGTAAGATAAAATTTGTGCTTTTTCAATAAAGATAAATAAAACTTAGAAAATAGAAAGGAAAACCATTGACATCAAATGCACCACACGCCTTCAACGTTTTCATAAAAATAATGTAACCATTAATGAGAGCAATCAAGGACTATGCTTGAGAACTTTCACCAACACAATGCTAATTCAACCATTCATGAATTCTCACACCATACCATGGAAATACTCATAAAATGAATCAACAATCAACAATTCAAACCCTTAGAAAGAGAATGCAAAATGTACTTCCTTTATTTCCTTGCACCAAGAAAGTAAGAAATAACTGATTACAAAAACAACAATTGTACACACTTTCCAAACATTGCTTTGTTATGAGAGCATAAGTCTTCCCTTTATCTCTATCCAAAAAGTCCCCCATTACATTCAGATTTAGGAATTTATAGCTATTCTAGATTAACCAACTTTTCGGGTTCATAACTACTCAAAAAGTTAGAGTTTGGGCTATTCTAAGAAAGTTTCATAACCAACTCTAACTTTTACAACTCCAATTTTTCATTTTTAACCATAACTAATTGAATAAGAAGTAGGGGAAAATGAAGGAAATTTTCCTTTTTCCTAAATGTTCTTCTGAAAACCCTTTCAACTATATAGAGTTGAATTAAAATAAAAATTTCCACACCCATGAACAACCATATAATTTCTATCACCACGATCATCAAGAGTGCTTGAGCTGGAACATCATATTTTTGTGGCATGCTGATTTGTAAAATAATGATTAACTGGCCACTCAATCTTCAACTCACAATTCTCTATGGATACCTTTGTTCATTATTATATAAATAGCAAGAAGAGTCATCATTGTTGTAAGAGACAATGGTGTTGGATACTTCCTTACTAGCTTAGCCTGTAAAATCATAGAACATGAGAAACACATCACTGCTATCAGCAAGTAAAAGCATCCTATGATCCTTGTCCTTGAACTCCCCTCTATAAATTTAAAAAGAATATTGACTGGTATGGAAGGCCGCCTGGAGTCTTCCATTAGAGTAGGATCAGTGATGAAACTCATCGCCATTGCTTCCACTAGAAAAATCACTATGTGCAAAATTTTGAATTAGCTATGAACATGTCTAACTTCCACCTTCTCCAATCCCAAAGTGCATGCCATGAAAAAAATGATTGCAGGTGATAAGTTTCCCATGGTAGTAGATTGCAGGTGATATTGTTGATTTTCTTCCAAGCCGCAGGTCACACAAAGAAAATAGTACACGTGCCTTGGCTTGCGTGGGATAACTGAGAAACAAGTATATCAAATAGTTGGGCATATCCTCTTATTTTTGAATGCACACATGATATTTTGTACCTTCTTTCCCATTCATTATTGGTTTGATTTGTACAATTTCGTGGCCATATATTGGAACCACAATTTCATTATATGCTGCCAGTGAGGGAGAATAAAACATTTCATGCAACTGACCAGGACATTGAGGATAAGGCAGTTTATTTATAGGAGGATTTGTCTTGCACTTTTTCATACCATGTAATTGTATCATGTTTCAATGAAGTACATTTTAAATCTCACCTGTCAAGCATATGGGAATACCTCAAAATATTCCATCAAATAATTGATGTGCTTCTCCTGTGCTCTTAGACCAAATTATTTGTACATTGCCAATACACCAAGCAATTCATGAGCCATGACTGTGCTTTTATTGGCTGTCTCAATAGGAGAGATGAAGGACAATTTGTCAAACAATTCATTGCCAAGAGTGCATTCCAAACAACATGCCCATTATTATTTAAAATATTTCATGCTTCTCACATTTGCCATTTCTTCAAAAAAAAAACTCATGATGCTATCACATGAGTGAATATAGCGTAAAACATTAGATGGAAAAATGATAAATTGAATATGAGAGTAGATTTCAATAAAATCTGTGAATTGTGAGGACAGTAATGTCATGTAGTGCAATGATATGGAGAAAATAACTAGTGCATTGAGAGGTTCTATCAAAAATTGGCACCCTTGAAAACATAGTCATCATCTTAGAATTCACCACCATTGACCTGCGAGTGTCTTCTTTTCCAACTAAAACCAATCTTTCAAATTATAGCAGTGAACTTTATTTCTAGCCAACAGTTGTTTTAACAAGTAGGTTTTGGGGTTGGGGAGTTCGGGTTAGGATTAGGTTAAAAAGTTTGAGTATGGGGAGAGAGTGTATGGCTACTATGTGGAGAGAGAAAAATTGAGTGTGAAAACTTAAACCCAAACTCAAACCATGTACTTCTCTCTAAAAGGTTTGAGTACGTGGAGAGAGAAAAATTGGAAAAGAGAGTGAAAACCCAAACCCAAAACTAAAACCCATACTTCTCTCTAAAGGTTGGAGTACATGGAGAGAGAAAAGTACGTGGAGAGAGTGGATTGTGAAAAGGGGAATGAAACTCTAACTTAAACCCCGTACTTCTCTCTAAAAGTTTTAGTACGTGGAGAGAGAAAAGTATGAGGAGAGAGAAAGTTTAATTTTTCTTTGAGGATTAATCTCTCTCTTTCTAATTAATTGACATAATTAAACTCTCTATAAAATTTTTGGGTAACAAGTTCTAAGAACTTTACTTACAACTATTTCCTCCTTAATATCTCCTCTAGAAGCCTTGATTGCACTGACACTTGCTTTGACTCTTTCAACATATTTGGCAATGTTTTCATTCTCTTAGACTCTCTGCTTTGGCTCTTCTCACATTGTCATCACCTCCATAGACATCTTTCAGCTTGTTCCACATTTTAAAGGAAGGTTTGCATTCCTTGATATCATCAAACTCTTCATAGCTTAGGGTAGATGCAATGTCTATCATCATGGTGTTATGAGTCTTCTTCTCAGCAATGTCATTAACATATAGTGTACCGGAAGGAGTTGTGTATTCTTCATCAAGGTATTTCAATCTTGTAACTCCAATGGAAGCCAGATGAAGTCTCATCAATCCCTGCCATGCTAAAAAATTATCCCTGTTAGGCCTTGGGATTTCCCTCTTGTAAGACATCCTGATCTTTAGCGTAGATCCTTGAAATCATTCTTGCAAACGTCAAAAGCTTTGATACCAATTTTTTCAAATATAGATGGAGTAACTGAGAGGTGGGGGGGGGGGGGGGGGGGGGGTGGGTGGAGGGGGTGAATTATTTACCACAAAAAAATCCATAGATCCCTTAAATGTTTGATAAAACTAGTTACTGATGTCACTCAATAAACATATAGAAAAATGCTATAACTCAGTAGATGCAATGTATGTTAACTTATCACTGATCTTTAAGCATTCACAGTGATCAACATGCAATCATAAAAGAAATAACATGAACACATGAGACACCAAATTTAAGGTGGAAATTCAAAATGGGAAAAACCACCAAGTAACTAGCTACTAATTTTCACTCTTCTGAAGTGAGCCCTATTAGGAGCCAACCCGATTAAAGGTTACAAAACACACTATTAAGTGTGACCTTGTTAAAGGATTTACTCACCTTGTTAAGAGTTGCATTGCTAGAGGTCTTTAGAATAATTCAAAAGAACTATCACCTTGTTAGAGGATTTACAAATGGTTGCTAAACCAACTCTGTTAAGATATTTAAAAATCACTGCTACAATGGTGAGAAAAGTAACAATGAATAGACCTAAATGAGATGCAACTGAATTGCTGATATAGATCTCTATTCTACTCTACTAGATCCTCTCTAGTTGAATAAATATTTTCTGCTCCTCAAGGATATCTGATCCTCCTTCAAAGTTTGCTCACTCTTTCTTCTTCACACTATCAATACACTTGCAGGCTTGCTCATTACACTTTAGAATTCTCAACTTGACCTTTCATATATACCTTTCAGATTATCAGGTTAGCCCATTTACAACTTACAATTTCCAATAATAATTACATTATTTGGCTATAATAATTACTTAAAAAATTTAAACTTTATTTCCCAAAATAATAAAATCCTTCATTGGCCAACTCTACTCAGTAAACATTGCTCCAGAAATGATTTCCAGTGTTAACCAACTGAAGCTCGGTTAACACTGTGAACCCTGCAAAATCCTTTGGAGACCGAGTGAACTTGGTAAACACTAACTTTCCTTTATTAACCTTGTGAGCTAAATTACCACTGACTTCTACCAAAAAATCTTTCGATGCCCGAGTGAGCTCGATAGAAACTATTTTCACAGAGTAATTCTAGGAATGCTTGGTAGACTTTGAAATTTTCTTTGCTGACCAATTGAGCTCGGTAGATATTGTCTACTATATAATATGAAATTTGTGTGAAATCAAATACAACACACAATTAGACAATTATATCCAACACTTGTGACTTTGATTTAGAAAAAAAACTTGAGCACTATTCACATTGCATTTTTTTTGCTAGAGCTTCGATATCTGGTCAGCAAATGGGTATACAATATTAGCGATTTTGTTTTTTGTTTTTTAAAAATGTTTTCAATGAATTTTATTATAAATTAGTTATTTTTAATTGAATTTATTTAAAATTAGGTTTTCTTAATAGAAATTGTTGAAATTTAGGTTGTTTTTAATAGAAATTATGTTTTGTAAATTAATAGGTATGGCTGACTGAAACGATGATACTAAGGCAAGAAATAATGTTCATCATAACCCCCCACCAAATGATCCCCTACCCCCTCAAAACCCTCCTTGAATTGAAGATTTGATATTTGAAAATCTGGCCGAATTGAGGGCTTTGTGAACCACATATAATACTGTACCCACATTGGCTCCTATGTTATCCATGTTAAACACCATAGTGGATACTATTGAAACACTTAACAATGAACAAAATGCCGCTCTTTTTTGGTGTGACAAAATGCATGCCATGTTTGATGGTGGGTTATACTATGATGAGGTTGTGGCACTCAATATAAGTAAAGATGATTTGGTTGCCCTTTTTGCAAAACCAATAATAGATTTACAAGTCGACCAAAAAAAGTATAAACTATCAATTAAATGGTGCACAAATGACACTAGATGTTCAAACTTTTGGGAACGTTGGTGGATGGTTTTTGAAATCCCTCCACACAATAATTTAGAGGTGCCATTTTATTTCCTTAGAAAATTGTATGCATAATTTGTGTTGGGCCTCAAGGTGAACTATTGGAGCATGAAGCCCAACATGGGTGTAGGAGGAGGAGCTCCTCAAGATAGACCCTTTTCCCAGTAGAAGAAAGATGGCACTTATGTCCCCCCTATTGATGTCTCCCCCCCTCCTCAAGTACAACATCCTGATATCATTACAGAGGCTAGCTCTCAGACTATTAGAGCCATCCATAGATTGAGTAGCCTATTGATATCCTAGGCTACATCAATTTTGCCTTCCCATGTTGATGATGCTGGCATGAGTTCATCATCAGTGAGCTCATCACATGCTTGTGTGCCCCATACTTGAATAAAATGCCAGAATATTTGTCTGGGTCCCATAGGTGATCTTTCTGAGTATCAGTTTGTATTTGATGAGGATACACTAGACACATGTACAAAGGCTATAGACCCTAACATTAGAGAGGAGGGGCATGCCGAGGCATGGACTCCTTCAATTTTGGTATGTGTATACATTTTTATGTTATGATATATGCGATTTAAAGTTAATCTTTATAATAGTGTAATTTTAATTTTTAAGCCATATTGACTTATATATGTATGCGATCTTCATTCATGTGTAGTTGATGTCTAAAGAGGAGCTCAGATAGGTTGATGATGGCATGCTCTTGGCTATTTCATTTGGCCTTGAGACATCTATGGTATATTATGTTGTGTTCTTATTATTTTTTTCTATTTGATATTGTAGCATATATGATTTTTAATCTTTCTTTTTTCTTGCAAGTATCACCTATCCATGAGGGACAAAGTATAGGGGATGAGGTAGGGCCCATTGACAAGGGAAATGTAATTAGGTTCTTTCTATTTGATTAAATATTAATGCATTCTTGTAAAAAATTTATGGTAATGAAATTTAATTACATTCTTTATTGTATAGGGTGTGGCTACTGGTGATGAGCCCATGTAGATTTCACATCGTAAATGCTCTAGCATTTCCATTCACACTGAGAGCCCCATTGTATGTATAAGTGTTATTTATTTTTTATTTTCCTTATTTTCATAAGTAAATTCAAAAATGATTTTTGTGATATTAACAACTAGTATTTTGTATCTCATAGGAAATACCTAGTGCACATAAGGTTGGACAACAAAGTTTTGTATCTTTGTTGAAACAGCCATTATATCCTAAGGAGGAGTTGAAATAGGTGAGTTGTATTTGAATTCTCAATTATATTGTATAAATTTAGAGTGCTATGAATTATAATGTTATATTTTAAGTTGTAGATTCATCTGACAAGCATATTTGAACATACATAGGCCACAATCAGCGAGGTACAAGCATTGCTGAGGACATATGAGAGGACTCCTGAATGGTATAGGAGTTCAATGAGAGAGGTATTTATGATGAAAGTTTAATACTATAAATCTTCATTAAAAAAAAGATCATTATGCATTTGATTAATTCAATGTTAGATACAAAGAATCATATAAATTTAGTAGTCTAACTTTGGATTTTCTTTTTTTGTTTATGTAGGAGGCATTTTATCCACCTAGTACAACAAAGAGGCTGCATTTTCATCATCCACCAACAGCCTAGGATAGTATAGTTGTCATAGGATGTATCATGAGATATTTTGAGATGGCGTATGCTACATTGTTTACAAAAACATTTATATTATACACATTTTGATGGCATGATCAGCCACATTTTGTATATATATATATATATATATATATATATATATATATATATATATATTTGTAATTTTTCTATGGATACATGAACTTTGATAAATATATTTGTGTAATTTGTCTATGGATACATATATTTTGATATATATTTTTGTCATTTATATGCATAATGATATACATATTAATTTAGTATAGTATTGTTCAATTTATCATGGATCATGTGTATTGTTCATGTTTATGGAGTATCATTTATTTTGATCATGTTTGTTATATTCAATTCATATGCAATAATTTTTGAATAACATTTTAACAACCTTTATTATCAAATTTTGATGCAATTTTTAATTTGAAATGCTATCATATATGTTTAATTTGAAATAATCTTTGCAAACCTCCTTCACCCTAGTACATCAACTTTACAAAGAAAAATGAGAAATAGTGCTATTATGAGACTTTACTACACATTCGGCTTACCAAGCCCACATGATATTTTGACAATGCAAGAAAGATTTAAGGCTTCCATCAGCATCATGACATTGATATGTATGAGTTTGGATCAACCAACAACTCTAAAATAAGTAAAAATCATTATCTCAAACAAATTTTAACTAGATGTTGTTGTTAGCACATTAAAATCATAGTCATAGAAAGGTTGTTTGACACCTTATATAGGTGTTTCCAACCTTGTATGGTCATGCTCAAACCCCTAACTAACTCTTTGCACTCATTTTCACTTTGCAAGAAAAAGTTGTAATGCAATTTTGAGCAATTTTTGCTATAACTTAAAATTCTTAATTAGATGAGTTCACCAAACTTGGTAAGGGGTCCTCTTAGGTTGATTTAGACATTCCAAGATGGTTTTGGACCCTTGGTCAGCTTTTCTACCACTTTGGTCAACCTAACCCCTATTGAGCAACTTATAGGCATAACAACAACCTAGGAGCAAAAATCCACTTAGCAACTAAGTTAACCTTACCTAAGAACCTAATAGGTCTTATTAAACCACTAGTGATGTGGCTAGCATAACTACAAGCAAAAATGACAAGAAAGAAGCACTAGGTACAAACTAGACTACCTAGGTGCTCCTGCACTAGGGTGGTTGCGAATGATGGAGGCTCCTTGTGGTTAGAAAAAGGGTGTTAGTAGGGTTCACCTACCCATCTAGAGCTAATGGAACTAATGATTTGATGTGAAAATTAGTGGTTTCAAAGTTACGATGTGATGCACCTATGAATTGAGGTACACTATGAGTTTTGGCATCAAGTGAGATCATTGTGCCAAATCCAAATAGAATGTGATCTCTCAAAAATGAGAGAGGTTATTTTAGGACTTGAAATGACCATCATGTAGCATTCAACATTTTATCAATATCCCTCACGAGCTCCAAGTTACAACCCTTGGAAGATCGACCTTGATACATAGTTAGAGCACCTTGGAGACTCTTCTGTACGATATGGCTGTAGATGATGGAGGCTCTTTGCTACTAGAACAAGGGTGTCACTAGGGCTCACTTGCCCATCTAGAGCTAATGGTGTTGATGATTCAATTCCAAGATCAATAGTTTCAAAGTTACATTGTGATGCACCTATGAATTGAGGCACACTACGAGTTTTGGCATCGAGTGAGATCATTGTGTAGAATTCAAACAAAATTTGATCTCTCAAAAATGATATAGGTTATTTTAGGCCTCACCATGAACATCCTATAGAATTTAATCTTTTATTGATAGCCCTCATGAGCTATGAGTTACAACCCTTGAAATATCAACCTCAATACACACCTAGAGCATGTTGGAGACTCTTCAGTACGGGGTGGTCGTGGACAATGGAGGCTATCTATGGATAGACCAAGAGTGTCACTAGGGTTCACCCACACATTCAAAGGTAATGGAACTAAAAATTCAATGCCAAGATCAATGGTTTCAAAGTTACGATGTGATGCACCTATGAATTGAGGCACATTGTGAGTTTTATCATCAAGCGAGATTGTTGTGCCAAATCCTTGCAGAATGTGATCTCTTGAAAATGAGGTAGGTTATTTTAGGCCTCACCATGACTATCTTTTAGCATTCGATGTTTCATTGATATCCTTCATGAGCTCTGAGTTACGACCCTTGGAAGATCGACCTCTATACATACTTAGAACACCTTGGAGACTCTTCGGTATGGGGTGGCCACGGATGATGAAGGCTCTTTGTGGCTAGAACAAGGGTATCACTAGGGTAAACCCACTCATTTGGAGCTAATTGTACTTACAATTTGATGCCAAGATTAGTAGTTTCAAAGTTATGCTATGATGCACCTATGAACTAAGGCACACTATGAGTTTTAGCATTGAGCGAGATCACTATGCTAAATCCAAATAGAATGTGATCTCTCAAAAATGAGATAGGTTATTTTAGGCCTCTCCATGATCATCTTATAGAATTTAATGTTTCATTTATATCCTCCACAAGCTCTGAGTTAAGACCTTCAAAAAATTGACCTCGACACACACTTAGAGCACCTTGGAGACTCCTAGTTATGGGGTGGTTGTGGATGATGGAGGCTCTTTGTGGCTGGAACAAGGGTGTCACTAGGGTTAGTATTAAGAAAAAAATTTATTTTTACCTCTCTAAACTTTTTGGCATTGGAAACAATGCAATTTTAATGTTAGTATGTATTAAAATCATCATTTTTAGGTCCCTCCACATAAATTGCATTAAGTAAAATCATCTTTGCTTCATACATTAAATCAACAAGTTTAAATTTACAATATCTCAAATGTTTCATCATTATTACATCAATACACAACTACCAAAAATCTTAGTGTCAAAAATATTAGTGTCAAAAATCATAATGTCAATAAAAGTATTCTAAAAAATCGTAGTGTCAAAAATAGAATAGATTTTTTTTCATTCTACTCCTTATTTAGTTTTTTATCTTCATGCATGGCTACTTTTCATGATGTACCTACATTCCAATATCATAAAAAATATTAGTAACTTATTTTATTAAACAAGATAATCATTAGTTCACCAAATCATTATAAACAAAATAACATAAGAAGTAAATATACCTAGTCAAGTGTTCTAGTAGAGTCCTCTCTCTATTTTAGAGTCTCCAATAGGGCTTCATGATTAGTATTAGTAATAGTAAAAAGTTTTTTTACTTTTGGTATTCCTTGATGCTTAAAAAACTTTACATTTTTTGCTATAATAAGATGTGAATACATGAGAATTATTTTTTGCTTATGATAGTCTTCGAATACAAGAATTCCATTCCTTCTAAGCATGTATGTCCACAACCATGTTCCAATGACAACCACTAAACTAGTAGGATATGTGAATCAATCATCATCTGTGATTGGTTGTGCAAGCTTTTATTTACCTCTTACACAATGTGCTAACCAATAATCTAATTTCTCATCATTCCCCTACGGTACAACCAATGCAAAGACATGTCCTGGTTGAAGAAGATCTGATAGATGGTTATGCTCAAGTGGACTTTCCATGTCATCATTTCTGATAGAGGGTATGATAGACAATGGAGTAAGATAATGTGGAGCCCATGTGTCCACCCACTCACTTGACTCACAGTGATCCCAATCACATTGAAAATAGCTAGGACAAAAGAAAGCTAGTTGTCATGTCCAAATGGTCCATGTACTAAAATGAATGCATTTTTTATGACTCTCTCACTATAGCACAATCTAATGTATCACCTATGGACTCTTCCTCAACTAGCCAAAAGAACCTATGTACTACTAAATCAAGAGCTCCCCCTATGATAATGCTAAACTACACCAATCAACAATGCTACGAGCATCAAGAAGCTCTGCTCCTGAAATCTTCAATTGCTCCTTAACTTGAGCTCTCTTTACACATGCCCTTACTCTATCATGTTCCCCTTTCCCATGGCTAGACTCAAGAGAACTCCAAATATGAGGCACCCCCCTCTCTATGTGCATCCTACACAACCAATAAAATATGCAAGCATTCTTGAATTGACCTATACAATTATCTGACCAAATGATATGTCTATCCATAACAATTGCATGCTCCTGTAAGAAATCAAAATAATTCTCGAAATAATGTTGCACAAACTCATGAGAGTGGGATCTATCATGGCTCATATAAAAATGGTACTCTCTAATAATCTTCCAATTATCTTCACACTATCAGGGGCATGTCTATATGTTATGTGGATGAAAATAGCAATTTTAATGGAGTTGTAATATTGAGATTGTGTCTCATTTTGAGGCTGTAGTGTGTAGTTCTTAGCAAAGTCAACAACTGATATAATACTGCCAATGGGAAAAGTCTCCTTACACATTCTAAATTTTTGATCCAACTACTGAGACCTATGACTATGTCTTGCATACTTGTAGAAAAGATTTGTCTTGGAATCTGAAATAAAACTAGCCTTACTAATTTCTTTTGCAACCAATTCACATCTAGATTCCTCACCCCTACTGTTCAATGTGTATTTGTAACAACATGTATTTCAAATTTTAAGTGGCACATAATAAAATGGCTTCAAAGATTCAAAATCCCTTTGTGATATATGAAAAATTGGATGACTCTCTCTAAATTGTTTGAATAACATAGTTTGACTTAACTCCAAATAATATTTAGGATGTGGCATGTGGTCTTTGATGCCAATTCTCAACTTTAACACGTCTATAGCATTGGGTGATACTATTGAGATAGAGTGCCAAAATTGTGTAATTTCTTCATTCACATCATCAGATAGCTTCTTATCAAAATGTGGAAGTCTCCCACCAGAAGCCCATGTTTCACTTTGAATAGGATCATCAATTCTCTCTCATCTACTAAGTGCTCTTCTCAAAGTAGTATAATTTAGGTTCAATTCAATACATGTTTGTCTCATATATCTACCCTTTCTCAAATGATGAATTACCAAAGAGGTTGTAACAACCCTTAAACAAACTCTCTTATCCTTCTCCTTGCTATTTTTCCCAGTTCTATTGAGAGCACTGAAAAGATTTTTCACAATAATGGCATTTCTTTGTAATTTTTTATTGACGCAAATCTTCAATTTGGAAAGCATAGGTCTCATCTTTTGCATCTTTAATAAGTGCATAAAAAGTTGACATTACTCCACCACTATCTTGTTGTCAAAAAGAAATCTTATATAGTCTTGAAGCCCATAACCAAATGGTTCTTTCTAATTTTTTCCCTTCCAAATTGGTAATAATTGTTTCATCAATTTCAATTATCTATTTTGGTATTCTAGAACCTTCATGTTGATTATAATTAGGAGATATGTAAGGTTCCTATGCATTGTCATTTTCAACATGGTCAATCATGCAATTTACATTATGACCTAGTAGCATTTCATTCTCCAAGTTTTCATTCTCTAAATTTTCAATCTTGACATTATCATTATAAATTGGTACATTTTCATTCCCCCAATTGCACATATTCATTATTTGACTCTATGATTTCACCTTTGACCATTACATCGTTAACTTGAATCACATTTAACATACTTTGCTTCTCCCTTTAGTTATTTAGCTTGTCCCCTTCCCTATATGTTGCAATGTCTTCATTTGATACCTTCCTTTTGCGTTTAGCCTTTTGATGACTACTGCTCCCCATTCAAATGACAATATCGAACACCTAATCATATATTATCAAACCTTTTTCAATTGTATGGACCCCAAAAAGTCAATTTTCTCCAAATCTATGAAAGTGGTCCACAAAAAGCATGATTGTTAGGTCTGCAGTGATAGAGAATATGTTGGGAAAATCATGCCAGTATTATTGGATACCTGATATCATATCAGGTATCTGATATCAAATTGGATATGCAATATCAGATTGAGTACTCGAAATTGATTCCCAAATTTTGGAGGGAAGTGAACAAATTTTATGGGCCATGTAAACAAATTTCATTACTATATATGATTATTATTATATTTGATTATTAAATATAATATAGTAATATATATGTTATTATTATTATTATAACCTATAAATATTATATATATATGATTATTATATTATATTAATATGATTTTTATTATAATTATTGAATATAGTATAGTTAACCTATGAGCCCTCTCGACGCATTTCATGACAATGTATGTCCCTAGGGGCCCTAGGGGCCCTAGGGACACATTTAGTTGGTTCTAATGCATCAAGAGGGGTCATCGGTTAACCTATGACCCATCTTGACACATTTCATGACAACTTACACATTTGGTTGGTTTTAATGCATGAAGAGGGGTCATAGGTTAACCTATGACCCCTCTTGAAGCATTTCATGACAATGTATATCCCTAAGGGCCCTAGGTCCCCTAGGGGCACTTTTGGTTGGTTTGAATGCATCGAGAGGGGTCATACATTAACCTATGACCCCTCTCAATGCATTTCATGACAACATATGTCCTTAGGGGCCCTAGGTCCCCTAGGGATGCATTTGGTTGGTTCAAATGTGTCAAGAGGCATCATAGGTTAACATATGACCCCTCTCAATGCATTTCATGACATTTGGTTGGTTCGAATGCATCGAGAGGGGTCATAGGTTAACACAATGCATTTCATGACAACATATGTCCCTAGGGGCCTTAGGGGCCCTAGGGACCCATTTGGATGGTTTGAATGCATTGAGAGGGGTCATAGGTTAACCTATGACCCCTCTCAATACATTTCATGACCTATGACCTCTCTTGATGCATTTCATGACAAAAAATGTCCTTAGGGGCCCTAGGGCCCCTAGGGATACATTTGGTTGGTTTGAATGTGTCGAGAGGGGTCATATGTTAACCTATGACCTATCTAAATGCATTTCATAATAGCATATGTCCCTAGGGGTACTACGGCCCGTAGGGCTACATTTGGTTGGTTCGAATGCATCGAGAGGGGTCATAGGTTAACTTATGACCCCTCTTGATACATTTCCCTAGGGGTCGTAGGGCCCCTAGGGATGCATTTGGTTTGTTCAAATGTGTTGATAGGGGTCATAGTTTAATGTATGACCCCTCTTGACATATTTCATGATAATAGTTTGGTTGGTTCAAATATATTGAGAGGGTTCATAGGTTAACCTATGACCCCTCTTGACACATTTTATGATAACCTATGTCCCTAGGTGCCATAGGACCCCTAGTGATGCACTTGGCTAGTTCGAATGCATCGATAGGTACCCCTCTTGATGCATTCAAACCAACCAAATGCATCCCTAGTAGTCCTAGGGCCCCTAGGGACATATGTTCTCCCCTAGGGATGCATTTGGCTGGTTTGAATGCATTGAGAGGGTTCATAGGTTAACCTATGACCCCTCTTAATGTCCCTATTGGCCCTAGGGCCCCTAGGGATGCATTTGGTTGGTTCAAATGCATTGAGAGGGGTCATAGGTTACACATTTCATGACAACATATGTCCCTAGGGCCCCTAGGACCCCTAAGGATGCATTTGGTTGGTTTGAATGCATCAAGAGGCTCAATGCATTTCATTAAAACAAATGTCCCTAGGGGACCTAGGGCCCCTAGGGATGCATTTGGTTGGTTTGAATGCATTGAGAGGGGTCATAAGCTTGATGCATTTCATGACAGTGAATGTCCCTAGGGGCCTTAGGGCCCTTAGGGATGCATTTGATTGGTTTGAATGCATCAAGAGGGGTCATAGGTTAACCTATGACCACTCTTGATGCATTTCATGATAATGAATGTCCCTAGGGCCCTTACGAATGCATTTGGTTGGTTTGAATATGTCAAGAGGTGTCATAGGTTTACCCCGCTTGATGCATTTCATAATAACATATGTCCTTTGGGGCCTTAGGGCCCCTAGAGACACATTTGGTTAGTTTGAATGTGTCGAAAGGGGTTATAGGTTAACCAATGACCCCTCTCGATGCATTTCATGAAAACATATGTCCCTAGGGGCCCTAGAGCCCCTAGGGACACATTTGGTTTTTTGAATGCATCCCTAGGGACCCATTGTGAATGCATCGAAAGGGGTCACTAGGGGCCCTAGGGACATTTATTGTCATGAAATGCATCGAGAGGGGTCTTAGATTAACCTATTACCCCTTTCAATGCATTTCATGACAATATTATATTTAATAATAATATAATACTACATATTTTAATATAATAATAATATAGTACTAGATTATATAACAATAATAATCATATATATTACTAGATATTGTATTTAATAATAATAATCTTAATAATTATAATCATATATAATAATAGTTAATAATAATAGTCATAATCATATGTAGTAATAATAATGCCCACACTTCCCAAATTTTTGTTTCCCTCTAATATGGTTTGTTTCCCTCCAAATTTTTGGCAATTGCAAAATATGGACTTTTCGGGTGCTTGATTTCATATCGGGTATCTGATCTATAATCAGATACCCAATTTGAAATAGGGTATCCGATTAGGCTTGGTATTCACCAAATCTATTTGGTCAACCCAAAAAATGTGTTTGAGAAGGGTTTCACTGACACTTAGACTTTGAGTAGCCATTTGACAATATTATTTTAATCAAAATTGAATGAAACAAAAAGGGTTTTTTTATAACACTCTCAAGATTCCATCAATATAATTACTATCAAATTCTAAGTTCGATAAGTATTTATTAGTTAATTTTCAGTGAAGATGATTCTAAAGTGTTGATTGACATACTAATTGAAAAATAGCTATAACTTTCAAATGGTATAACATTTTTGAAATCCAAAAGTTGTGTCACATTCTATGCTTCACCTAGTATAAAGAAAATAATAATAATTTGGTAAAATTTTCAATTAGTTAAGGTAGTTAGACATAGGAGTTTTTTTATTCTAAAAAATTTATAGTAGAAAATTCATATTTAATTTTTTATTTGGAATAAAAATACACAAAAGTATGCATCACATCCAAGCATGATTCTACTTTTTATATCTATAATTATATTAAAAAATATTATCATTTGATTTTGATTAAGGTGATCAAATATACACATACTTTTTATTTTCGCCCTGAAATTTTTGTAGTACTATATTAAAATCCAAACTTTTGACCAATCAAATTTTTTTTTTCTCCAGATAAGGCCTAGTAGTTTAGAAACTACATTTAATTTCATATAGATTATTTTCTTATAGATTTTTGATATAAAGTCCATAACCACTTTAAAATTATGTGTCAAGTTGACATAACCTTGATTTTTTGGTTTTTCACTGCCACTTAAGGCCATAGTTTGGTTGACCATGATCGTGCACATACCCAAATCAAGCACATTTTTTTGAATTTTTTCTTCAAATATTTCCTCAAATTAAAATTAGTAAAAGGTTTTTTGAGATGACCAAATCATTCTATGTTGAGATAAGTCATACACGCACTACATGTTGTAGGGTTCATGTTGAGTTTTCAGAGCATTATGATGTTTATTGTTATATATGTTGTACTTTGTATACTAACAATATATTGCAAGAGTATGGTCTACAAGTACCTCTTAAGACACTAAAAGAATTTATTGCAAGTGTACTATGTGAACAAAATGATAGGTGGATTTATTATAAGACCATGCATTTGAAATGTTTTTCCCCTCAATGTGGTAGTTTGCAAAAGTTTCATACATGCCTACATCTAGACAACACACAAGAAATTAGTAAGACACTAGTTTCCCTTAGAAAGTACAAGTTAGTTTCTTATGGTGTTAAAGATGGAAAAGAATTAAATAGGTGTGAGTTAGTAGTTTAAATGATGTACATATAGTTGATTTTATAAAAAAAAAATTCAAGAGAAAATAGTCTATGAGTACATACATCATACAAATAGAGCTAGATGGTTAGATGAGTAGTTCAAGTTGTTTAAGGACACTTTTCTCCTAGGTACGACTAGGTTAGTTGTTGACTTTACTGAAAACTATACACTAAAACCTCATAATGAAAGGCAACCAATGTTCTAAAACTCTATACAAGTGTCAATTTTTTTATACATAGAATTTATTAATGTATGTGATAACATAGATGAGGACAAAAAGTTTGTAAGAGAGTATCACTTTTATAACAGTGATGATCGAAATCATACATTAGATTTTGTGCAACAAAGATTTAGATTTTTCTATAATAGTTTGATAGAAAGAGATGTAAGCCACAATCAACACATAATATGGCTAGGGAATTGCACTGCACAATTTAAGAATGCAAGAATGTTGTTGAAAACAATTTATAAATTGTGCATTATCTTTGATGTTATACAAAATGTCATATCATTACCAATTAGTGTATGTTGAGCTTAATTAGGCATTGAAGATAGTTTCATGTGTCTATTGAGCATTCCAGAGTTTACCTAGTTAAGAAGACAATGTCTATCGAGTTCACTCAGGTGAGAAAGGGAAGGTCACTGAGGTTGAGTGTTAACCAAGCTCACTTGGTTAATAAAGGAAATATTGGACAGAACCAGAGTTAATCAAGCTCACTTAGTTACCAAAGGAACTTTGTGAATATGTAGTGTTAGCTGAGTTCACTTGGTTAACACAAGAAAATCATTTCTGAGTTAGTGTCTACTAAGTAGGGTCAGCCAATAGAGGATTCTCTTATTTTGGCATATTGAGTTCAATTTATTTGTTTGTTGGTCCTAGCTAATTGAGGAGATGAATATTAAGTATTCTAAGTTATATTCAAGACAACTTGACAATGTGTAAGATATAAATATAAGGTGAAGTTGAGGATTAAATGTGTGGAAGAAAATAGAAGATTTGAAGATGTTTAGAGGAACCAAATTAGAAGGATAAGTAGAAAATCCTTGTAGAGTTGAAAAGGTACATTCAATCAGGAAGGATCAAGTATTAAAGCCATAATTGAGATCTATCATCAATAATTCGATTGCATTAGAAATCAAAGAATCTCATTGTTACTCTCTAACCATTGTAGTAGTGATCTAAATCTATTAATAGAGTTGACTTAACAATTATTTGTAAATCCTCTAATAAGGTAGCATTTCTATTTAAAGTGTCTTGAAGACCTCTAACATGGCCACTCCTAATGAGGTGATTAAATCCTCTAATAAGGTCACACCTAATAGTGTGTTTTGTAACCTTTAATAGGGTTGGCTCCTAACAAGGCTCACTTTAGAAGAGTGAAAAGTGTAACTAGTTGCAATTGGTGGTTTTTCCCAAATTGGGTTTCCACATTAAATCTCCGTATCACTTGTGTTCATGTTATTTCTTTTATGTGTATGTAACTAAGTTAAATTTAAGGTTAATAGTGTTAAGATTAGTATATTTAGTTATTGTCAAGTTATAGTTGATTCTCAATGCTTGTCGAGTTGTAGTATTTGACAATGTTAACTGAGTGCATGTGTGTTTTCCACATAACAATAGAATATAGTTTAATTAAAGTTTATGTTTTGATTTTTATTGACATCTAAGGGATATAGGATATATTTTTGTGGTAACTAATTCACCCCTCCCCTCTTAGTTACTCCTCTTATATTTCCAACAATTGGTATTAGAGGTTTTGGTGCTTGGAGAGAAGGTTTCAAGGACCTATGCTAAAGATCAAGATGTCTTACAGAAGAGATATTTCCACATTGAACTGAGATAAATTCAAAGCATGGAAAACTTATGAAGTTGCATTTGGAAACCATTAGTGATTTAGGTTTGAAATAATTGGAAAATTCTTAAAAGGCTCCTACTGGAAAGATAATTATTGAATAGATTGTTGAATAGAAAAATCATAACATCACGATGATTGGCATTGCAACAACTCTTAACTATGTTGAGTTTGATGAGGTCAAAGGATGTGCTACTTCTCATGACATCTGGAGCAAACTAAAGGATATCTATGGAGGTAATGATAATGTAAAGAGAGGATGAAAACATTACAAAATATGTTGAAAGAATCAAATCCAATGTTAGTGCTATCTAATTTGATCAGATGAAAATGAGAGAGGATGAAAACATTGCAAAATATGTTCAAAGAATCAAAGCCAATGTTAGTGCTATCAAAACCTCTAGAGGAAAAATTTAAAATGTAATAGTGGTAAGAAAGGTACTCAAAATCCTTCTTCTCATCTATGTAATTAGAGTGTTTGCTATTCAAGAGATGAGATGTGATCCAAATAAAAAGATAACTTTGGATGCTCTAGTTGGAAGATTGACTACATTTGAACTAGATAACTATGATAATCATACTCCTAGTTCTAGCAATCTTGAGTTCACATTTAAAGCCAAGGTATCACTTAAGAAGAAAGCTAAAAGATCTAAAAGAAAACAATTTGAAAGTGAAGAGGAAGATAGATTTGACAGTGATCTTGAACCCAGTGGAGCATTGCTTGCAAGAAGGTATCCCAAAGGCAAAAGAAACTACAAAGGTAAAATTCCTTTAATCTATTTCTCTTGTGAAGAATTTGGACACATTGCTATAAGGTTCCCAAATAGAGATGAAAAAGATGAAAATACACATAAGAAGTCCAAGGGAAAGAAGGATTTCAATAACTTCAAAGATTACAAGGAAAAAGGTAAGAAATCTTGTTTTATGGCTAAAGATAATGAAATGGTTTATGTTGCTATAAAAGATGAATCTAATGATGAAGGAGATAAAATGGCACTTATCTCTCATGTTAGCAAAAATGATACATGGATTATTGATATTGGTTTCTCACATCATATGACTAGTGACAAAATAAAGTTTGAACATATGGAACATTATGATGGTGGAAACATAAGATTTGGAAACAATGAACCATGCTGCATAAAAAGAAAAAGTTGTATCTCACTAACCAGTGAAATTATATGTGATAATGCTGAGTGTGGCATAGTTGAATAAAATTGGATTCAATGTAGAATTCATGAATGGGAAGGCCAAGCTACTAGACGGAAAAAGAAAATCTAGTTGGGTCTGGCAAAAAAACAAAATGTAACCTATTCTACCTAGATCTTAGTGAAAGTTCTTGTTTTATTGCTCAAGAAGAAGAAAGCTAGTTGTGGAATAAAAGGTTATGTCATGTGAGCTTTGATAATCTAATCAAGATAAGAAAGAAGAAAAGAGTGAAAGGTATTCCTAGTCTAAGGAAACATAATATGGGCCTATGCAAAAATTATCAAATCAGTAAGATGGGAAAGAAAAATTTGAAAAGAAAGGACTATCATTCTAAAGAAGTCTTGGAGCTAGTTCATACAAACTTATGTAGACCTATTGAAATAGAGAGTTATAGTGGAGATAAGTATTTTATTGTTTTTTTGATGAATATTCTAGAATGATGACTGTAATGTATCTGAAAGAAAAGTCTGAAGCATTTAAAAAATTTAAGTGTTATCCGGCAAGAGTATAGAAAGAAATTGGAAAGAAGCTAAAGTGTTTGCGATCATACATAGGTGGTGAATTGATTTCCAATTAGTTCAATGAGTTCTTCATTCAAAGAGGAATTAAGAGACAAATATCAATCCCTAGTACACTTTAGTAGAATGGTATAGCTGAAAGTAGGAACAAATCTATCATGGATTGTGCAAGAACCTTAATGATAGAAAATAATGTTTCAATCAAATACTGGAAGGAAGCAATCAATACTACAGTGCATACCTTGAACAAATTACAACTAAAGAAAGACTCAAATCATACTCCTTATGAGCTATAGTATGGCTGCAAACCTAATGTAAGCTACTTGAATGTATTTGTTAACAAGTGTTATATCTTAAAGGAATCTAGGAAAGGTAACTTTTATGTCAAAGGTGATGACAGAATATTCCTAGGGTACTCCTATAGAAGCAAAGCATATAAATGTTTAAATTTATCAACTCATAAGATTATAGAAAGTGCACATGTAAGAATTGATGAGTTTTCAAAAATGAGTGAAGAAGAGTATTGTCTAGTGTGGAGTTTGATTAGTCCCCAAGTGGGAGATTGTTAGTTTGTGGTGACTAATTACGAAAGTACTATACATACTTCATAAATTCTTTGGGGTTTGAGGCATCAACCCGAACATTTTTTTTTTGGGTTGTGGCCAACATGTTGTAACCATAAAGTGGCATAAAATTACTTTTATAAAAGGGCTTATGGTTAGGTATTTTCATTAATTTGTGATGCAAAAATTGGTTCTTGTGACGATATTGAGCTATAAGCGATTATAGATTGTAATTAGGTTGTTATCACTAAACTATAATAATATCGGACTTGTTGTTTGGTGGACGTAACCCAGGGATTGGATGAACCATGTTAAATCTTGGTGCCTTGTGTTCTTTCCTATGTGATTTATTATTTTCTATTATTGGTCATATTTGAATGTGATTGTTATTTATGTTCATGGTTTAATCCTGACAAGTGGTATCAAAGAGAGGTTATTTTTCAGTTATCCTCTGTAGGAAAGTCTCACACTTGAGTTGGAGTCTCACAGTTGAGTGGAAGTGATGGAAGATGAGGGTAAGCTGAGGGTTGACAACTTTAATGGGTAGAATTTCTAGTTATGGAAGATGCAAATGGAAGACTATCTTTATTAGAAGGATTTGTGGAAGCTGTTGGAAGGTAAAGCCAAGAATCAGGGATCTATGTCAAATGATGAATGGAATCTTTTGGATAGAAATGCAATTGGAAGTATTTGATTATGCCTAGCACCATAAGTGGCATTTAATATTACAAAAGCGAAGACAACAAGACAGTTGACAAAAACCCTAGTGACACTATATGAAAAGCCCTCTGCTTCGAACAAGCTATTTCTCATGAAGTGTTTATTTAATATGAAAATGGTAGAAGTTGGATCTATTGTAGAGAATTTAAATGAGTTTAATACTATTACTAGTCAGTTATCTTTTGTGGGTATCAATTTTGAAGAAGAAATTAGGGCTCTTTTGATTTTGTGTTCTTTGTCTAAAATTTGGAATGGGTTGCTAATGGCTATGAGTAATTCTATTCCCAGATCTCGTACCCTAAAATATGATGATGTGATTGATGTTATTTTGAGTGAGGAAACTCATATGAAATCCTTAGGTGGATCTACATTAGTAAGTGCTTTGAATGTACAAAGAAGGGGTAGAATAACTGAGAAAGGAAGTAATTCTAGAAATTGTGAGAAATCAAGAGGAAAGTCAAAGGGGAGGAGGTCTCAATTGAGAGGATCAAACAACTATTGGTACTGTGGGAAACTAAGTCATAAAAAGAAAGATTGTTGGAATTGAAAGAAAAATTAAGGAGATAAACTAGATGGAGACAAGGAGGCAAATGTGGTAAGTAACAAATTTGAAGACGGTGCTTTGCTTCTATCTTTAGAAAGTGTTGATGATTCATGGGTTTTAGATTTTGGTGCTTCATTTCTTGCTACACCTCATAGAGGTTATTTCATTGATTATGTCCAAGGGGATTTTGGGCTTGTTTATTTGGGGGATAATGAACCCTGTCAGATTGTTGAAAAGAAAAAAATTAAGATCAAGTTGTAGAATGGGAATCATTGGCTACTACATGAGGTAAGACATGTTCCAAGGTTGAGTAGAAATTTAATTTCAGTAGGGCAACTTGGTGATGAGGTTTGTGTAGTTACTTTTAATGATGAAAATTGGAAGGTTTCAAAAGATTCCCTTGTAGTAGCAAAAGGTGTGAAAGCAGGCACCTTATGTCTTTGTACAAGTCATATTGTTCCTTCTACTTTAATTGTTTTAGAGAAAAATGTATGTTCAGGAACAATTGTTGCAGTTGAGCAGGGAGAATAAATAGCTATTGTAGATTCTAACACATCATTATGGAATAATAGGCTTGGGCACATGAGTGAGAAAGGTATGCAAATAATTCATTCAAAAAAAGTTTTTCCAGGTCTAAAATGTGTTAATATGGATTTCTATGAAAGTTGAATGTATGGAAAACAAAAGAAAGTGAGTTTTGTAAAGACTAGAAAGGAAAACAAAAGGGAGAAATTAGAGCTTTTGCATATTGATGTATGGGGACTGGCTAAGCTATCTTCCATTTGGTGGCTCTCATTATTATGTTACATTCATTGATGATGCATCTAGGAAAGTATGGGTTCATTTCCTTAGACAAAAATTTGATGTATTTCAAACTTGTAAGAAATGGAAATGCTTGGTTGACAATGACACTGGTAAGAAATTAAAATGTCTCAGATTTGATAATGGTGGTGAGTATTGAAGTCATGAATTTGAAGATTATTGCTCCACTAATGGTATTTGTAGATAGAAAACTATTCCAAGGACTCCATAGGAAAATGGAGCAGCTGAACGCATGAACAAGACTATAATGGAGTGTGCAAGGAGCATGAGGTTGCATGTTAGGTTGCCTTTACACATGTGGGAAGAGGTTGTATATACTGCTATGTATTTGATTAATAGAGGTCCCTCTACTCCTTTGGGTTGTGGTATTCTAGAGGAAGTGTGGACTGGCAAGAAGGTGAGTTGTTCTTTTCTCGAAACCTTCAACTATGAAGCATTTTCTCACATAGATTATAAAAATAGAACCAAGCTGGAAGCTAAGTCAAAGAAATGTGTATTTGTTGGATATCAAATTAATGAATTTGGTTATAGGCTTTGGGATTTTGAAAATCATAAAATTTTAAGAAGCAAGGATGTCATATTCAATGAGAAAGTGTCGTACAAAGATCTGTTGTAGCAACATGAGAAGAAAGAAGATGATTATGTAGTGCTAGATGATAATCCAAAAGCTGATGTTCCAGCCATTCCTCATGATGCGCAACAACTACAACAAAAAATACCATAGACACTGGTGAATGTTAGATGGTCAACAAGGCAAATTAGACCTCCCAAAAGATTCTCTCCCTCTTTGTATTCAATTTTACTTATTGATGCTAGTGAACATGAATGTTATGATGAAGCTGTGCAGGTGGATACTAAGATTTAGTGGGAGTCTACAATGAAGGATGAAATGGACTCTTTGCTAAAGAATAAGACATGAGATTTATGCAAGTTTCCTATAGGTAAAAGATATTTATAGAATAAGTGGGTGTATAGGTTGAAAGAAGAGGAAGGAGTAAGAAAATATTTAAAGCTAGGTTAGTTGTGAAAGGATTTGCATAGAAAAAGAGCATTGATTTTGATGAGATTTATTCTCTTGTTGTTAAGATCACTTCTATCCATATTGTTTTAAGTCTTGTAGCTACTGCAGATTTGCATTTAGAGAAATTTGATGTTAAAGCAACCTTTCTTCATGGTGATTTGGATGAAGAGATATATATATGGCTTAGCCACAGGGATTTGTGGTCAAAGGTAAGGAGAACTTAGTGTTCAAATTGAAGAAAAGTTTATATGGCTTGAAGCAAGCACCTCAGCAATGGTATTTGAAATTTCACAGTTTTATGTATGAGCATGGATACAATAGGTGTCATTTAGATCATTGTGTTTATTTTAAGAGGTTGGATGATGATAGCTACACTATTTTATGTTTATATGTTGCTATAAAGGATTTAAGGGCAGAAAAACAAATTCTTGGTATGAAGATTTATAGAGATAGAAAGAACAGGAAATTGATGCTATCTTAGGCTAATTATGTTGAGAAGGTGTTGCAATGTTTCTTTATAGAGAATGCTAAAGTTGTCAAAACACCTTTACCTAGTCATTTGAAGTTGACTAAGGAGATGTGTCCAAAGACACAAGAAGAGGAGGATAATATGTCCAAGGCACCCTATGCTTCCACTATAGGAAGCTTGATGTATGCTATGGTATGTACTAGGCCAGATATTGCACATGCAGTGGGAGTCATTAGCAGGTATATGAGTCATCTAGGAATTGAGCATTGGAATGTAGTCAAATAGATTCTCAAATATTTGAGAGGAATATCCAATAAGTGTTTACACTTTGGAAGCTCTACTACTAATTTACAGGGCTATGTTGACTTAGATTTGGTAGGGGATATTGATACCAGGTGGAGTACTATAAGTTATGTCTTTACTATTGGTGGGACAACTGTGAGCTGGGTTTCTAGGTTACAACGTTAATGCTTTATCCACTACTAAGGCAGAGTATGTTGTTGCTACAAAGGTAGTCAAGGATATGATATGGCTTCAGTTCTTCTTGGAAGAATTGGGACACCTTAGGCGGATAATTATTCTTTTATAGATAGTCAAAGTGCCATTCATCTTGCAAAGAATTCAGCTTTGCATTCAAAGACCAGACACATACAGATGTGATACTATTTCATTTGGTTAGTTTTGGAGGATGGATAGTTAAAGTCGGACAAGATACATACAAATAAAAATTTAGCAGATATGTTGAAAAAGGTAGTAACAAGGGAGAAGTTGACTTCCTCTTCTACTTTGGTTGGTCTTCTAGACTGAACATGAATAAAAGAACAACAAAGTCCAGGGTTTTTTGATCTAGAAGGAGCTCCATGTGGTAGCGGTATTGGTCCAGGACTAGTCTCCAAGTGGGAGATTGTTTTCTAGTGTGGAGTTTGATTAGTTCTCAAGTGAGAGATTGTTAGTTTTTGGTGACTGATCAGAAAAGTATTATACATACGTCATAAATTCTTTGGGGTTCAGGGCATCGCCCAACTTTTTTTTTCTGAGTCATGGTCGATGTTGTGACTGACATATGGACAACATGTTGTAACCCTAAAATGACATAAAATTATTTGTATAAAAGGGCTTATGGTTAGGTATTTTCATTAAGTTGTGATGCAAAAATTGGTTCTTGCGACGATATTGAGCTGTAAGGGATTACAAATTATAATCAGGTTATCATCATTGAATTGTAATAATATTGGACTTGTTGTTTGGTAGACGTAGCCCAGGGATTGGGTGAACTACGTTAAATCTTGGTGCCATGTGTTATCTTTTGTGTGATCTATTATATTCTATTATTTGTTATATTTGCATGTGATTTTTATTTCTGTCTGTGGTTTAATCCTAACAAAGAGAGTAGCAAAGAACTTGAGGATTATAGAAATTTTGTCTACTATGAACCTAATAAATTTCCAAATCAAATTGGAAGTCAGTAGACTTCACCTCTTGAGTCCCCAAAATCTCCAAAAGCTACTGCATTGCAACTAGTGTAACCCGAGTCACGGATAGTGGGACTTGAGCTTGTTATAGAACATCATGGAAAGGTAAGTGGAACAAATTCTAAATCCAAAGTAAATGTGTTAGCAAGATATGTCAAAAGGCACCATGCACCTAATTGGATCATTGGAGATAAGTCAAATGGAACAATGACAAGAAACAAATTGAAAGGTACATGATTGCTTGTTGAATTTGAACCTAGATCAATAAAAGATGTTTTGGATAATGAAAGATGGATTGAAGCTATGAGTGAAGACATATAATAGATAGAGAGGAATAAGATCTATACTCTTGTTCCTAGACCAAAGGATTAAAATATAATTGGAACAAAGTGGGTTTTCAGAAATAAGTTGAATGAAGATGGAGAAGTTTCTAGAAATACACCAAGGTTATTATGAAAAGGTTATTCTCAAGAAGAAGGTGTTGATTATGGTGAAATTTTTTCTCCTATTTCTAGATTAGAAGGTGTTAGAAATTTTCTTGCTTATGCTACACATAAAGGATTTAAAGTTTATCAAATGGATGTAAAATCTACATTCTTGAATGGAATTTTTGTAGAGGAAGTTTACATAAAAAACCTAAAGATTTTGAGGATCATAGAAAAAAGGGTATGGTCTGTAAATTGCACAAAGAATTATATGGTCTCAAGAAAGCTTCTAGAGCTTGGTATCAAAGACTTCATAACTACTTGATAAAAATTGGTTTTCAAAGAAAAAATGATAACAACAGCCTGTACATCAAAGAAGAACTAGACAAGAAGATTGTATTGGCTGAAATTTTTGTGGATGACACTTTACTTACAAGAAATGATGATTTATGAAAGGAATTTTTAGAAGGGATGAGTAAATAATTTGAGATGTCTATGTTTGGAGAGATAAAATTCTTTGTTGGATTGCAGATCTAGTAGAAGAAAGATGGTATCTATATTACTCAATCCAAATATATCAAGGAGATACTAAAGAAGTTTGGAATGGAAGATTCAAGACTAGTTGGAACACAAATGTTTACTAGAAATAAGATTTCCAAAAATGATGATTCAAAAGAGGTAGATCAAGCCACATATAGATCAATGATTGAAAAATTGCAATATGTAGTGCACATAAGGCCTAATATTGCATTAGCAATTGGTATGGTGGCAAGATTCTCAGAAAATCCCAAACAAAATCACATGATGGAAATCAATAGAATCATGAGGTATCTGAAGGGTAATAAAAACTATGGATTATGATACAAGAAAGGAGGCAATCTAGACTTGAAAGCCTTCATAGATGTTGATTGGGCAAGAAGTGTTGATGACAGAAAGAGCACCAATGGTGGAGCATTCTTTCTTGGTAAAAGACTACTGTCTTGTATAAGAAAAAAGTAGAATTGTATTTCTCAATCCACAACAGAGGTAAAATATGTGGTAGTACCAATTAATTGTTCCAATTTTGTTTGGTTCAAGCAACTCTTGGCAGGTATGAAGATAGAAATCAAAGATCTAGTGGTTATCTTCAATGATAACACTAGCTTAATAAATATATCAAAGAATCTAATGATGCATACCAAAACCAAGCATATTTCTATAAATTATCACTTCTTGAGAGAATTGGTAAAAGATAAAGAGGTAAGATTGGAATATGTGAATACTAAAAAACAAATTGTAGACATACTTGCTAAGACATTACCTAAGGATGCAATTTTGTATCTCAGAGGCAAGTTAGGGGTCATTCCCCTATCTGAAGCTCACTAAATGAAGTTTAGTGATGCATCAACCAGAGCATGTTGAAGATTAGTCAATTGATGCAGTATTAAAAAAGACACATTACATATGAATCAGTACATAAGGTACACTAATATTCTCTGAATATTGTCTTTGGCATGAAATTTCAAGGAGGAAGAGTTTGCTATCATATAACAGAAAATTTTATAAAGAGGGAGAGTACACATTTCACCAAAAAAAAATTTAAAGATGTCTGAAGAAGGAGTTGAACTTGGTTTGATGTCATAAAGGGAAAGTTTTCTATCAAAAGAAGATGTTGAAGTCAATTTTTTTCTAATAGAGGGAGAAAATAAAGGCAGAGGGAGTTCTCATGGATGAGAATTAGAATAAAAATTAGGATATGTTCCTTTATTCTCTATTTACAATTTCATTGTATCATGACATGTTGTGTTTCCATCAAGGAGAAAGAGGGAGATTGTTGAAAAAAATTAATTAATTATGTACTATCTTTGATGTTACACAAAATTTCATACCATTGCCAATTAGTGTATGCCAATCTCACTTGGGCACTGAATATAGTTTCTTGTGTCTATCAAGCATTCCAAAGTTCACCTAGTTCAGAAGATAGTGTCTATCAAGTTTACTCGGGTGACAAAGGGAAGATCACAAAAGTTGAGCATTAACCAAGCTAACTTGGTTAATAAAGGAAATATTGGATGGAACCATTGTTAACCAAGCTCAATCAGTTACCAAAGGAACCCTTTTGAATATGTAGTGTTAACTAAGTTCACTTGGTTAACACAAAAATTATTTCTGAGTTAGTGTCTATTGAGCAAGGTCGGCCAATGAAAGATTTTCTTGTTTTGACATATTGAGTTCAATTGATTTGTTTATTAGTTCTAGTTGACTAAGGAGATGAATATTAAATATTCTAATTTTTATTCAAGCTGACTTGACAATGTGTAAGATATAAATATAAGGTCAAGTTAAGGATTGAATGTGTGGAAGACAATAGAAGATTTGAAGATGCTTAGAGGAAGAAAATTAGAAGGATGAGCAGAATATTCTTGTGGAGCTACAAAGATACATTCGATTAGGATGGAACAATTATTAAAGCCAAAATTGAGATTTGTAATCAAAAATTTATTTGCATAAAAAATTAGGTCATCTCATTGTTACCCTCTAACTATTGTAGTAGTGATCTAAATCTCTTAACAGAGTTGGCTTAACAAATATTTGTAAATCCTCTAACAAGGTGGAATTTCTAATTGAAGTGTCTTGAAGACCTCTAACATGGCCACTCCTAACAAGGTGATTAAATATGCTAATAGGATCAAACCTAATAGTGTGTTTTATAACCTTTAATAGGGTTGGCTCCTAATAGGGCTCAATTCACAAGAGTGAAAATAGTAACTAGTTGCAATTCGTGTTTTTTTTCAAATTGGGTTTCCACACTAAATCTTGGTGCCACTTGTTTTTATACTATTTCTTTAATGTGTATGTAGCTAAGTTAAATTTAAGGTTAATCATGTTAAGATCAATATGTTCAGTTATTGCCAAGTTATAGTTGATTCTCAATGCTTGTCGAGTTACTATATTTGCTAGTGTTAACTAATTGCATGTGTGTTTGCTAAGTAACAACAAAATATAGTTTAATTAGAGTTTATGTTTTGATTTGTATTGACATCTAAGGGATCTAGGATATATTTTGTGGTAAGTGATTCATCGCTCCACTCTCAGTCACTCCTCTTATATTTCCAAAAGTTGTATTGGTTTAGTAGGATATGTGACAAGTGGAGTGTAACATTTTTGGAATTTCAATTAGGTGAGACATGGAAAGGGAGAGCATGATGGTGTTGGAGCATATATGAAAATATCTCTTAGTAGAGATAAATTAAAGCATGAATGTGGAGCAACATTAGAAAATGTTGAAACAATTGTGCAATTGTGTAACTTTGTGATTGGACCATGTAATATCGGTAAGTCTATGATATCTAGATATTTTTGGTTGATACGTGAACCTAACATTGAAAATTTTGAAGATTTTTGTACACGTATAGGATCAAGGGAGATGCATTCATTTAGAAGTTCAAATGCAGTGTTATAATAACCTGATTAGAGTTTGACTAATTTAACATTTTAAAAAACTTGATCGAGTTATAATAACCTTAACTGGGTTATTATTACATGTATTAAGTCCAAGCTTAATTACCAAGCCTGACCACTTTTCTATTTTGAAATAACCCAATCAGTTTATTGAAAACTTGATTTTTTCTAAAAGTGGGTTTCCACTTTTTTGTACACCAACTTAGTTCACACACCCTAAAATTTACTTTAACTTGTAATTTCTTAATTATTTTTGTAAACTTGTTTTTATAAACTATGTTTAGCAATAACAATACTTGGTTTGTTCATTTCAGGAGTGGGACTCTCTTTGGGTTCCCACACCAATCACCTAAATAAAGCCATAAGGACATATTAAGTGCTTGATTTGGTTTTCCAACTCAATTAAAAAAGATTTAATCTTGAAGATGATTCAAACTATTTAATTAGATTCCTTGAAGGAGATAATCATCCTTCTTGGACTATTAATTATTTGATCAATCTATTAAGGGAAAACATAAGTTCTTTTGATAAGTTATTTATCTCTCATGCCTATTGGGAACTAATATGTTGGTCGATATATTTACTAATAAAGGGGTCAAACCAAAGAAATAATTGTGTTACATAAGGGTGACAAGTTGGAAGACCATGTCATGGTGTAGGATCACCCATAGAATAGAGAAGGCCTATGAAGTCTTTATCATAAGAAAACATATAATAAGGTGACCATTATGATGTCTAATGTAAACTTTTTTTTATCAAATTGTAATGTTTTTGAGCCAAACTTTCTATTTAAACTAAGTCAAGACCTAGTTGGTCAAACAATGGTCAAAGGTTAAATAGTGGTCAAACTAGGTTGGATGGATGCAATTAGACTAATTGTTTCCTATTTGGTATTTTTAGTATCATTTATCAGAGTTTAAGGTCATGATATTGAGATAGGGGAAATGTTGTCGAGGCACTAAAAAGTTGTAAGTTGCAAAGTGACAACTTGCAACATGATTATAAAATTAGTGCAAAATGGTTTGAATCAGTTGATCCAATAGTAACCATCTCAAACTATGTTAAAAATCCCTCTTTGCTCTGAGCAAAAGGCATGGAAGAAGTTGGAGGAATAAGAGGTCAATAATTTTTTTTTTTAAAGTTGTGTGTTTATATCTTTGTTGACCAATTCTCTCTTGTATTCATTTATTCCACTCCATAAATTATTTGAAAATGTTTATATAATAAATTATCTTTCATATGGCACTGGTGGGAGCTCATTTCCTATGGACTCTGACAAGATATCAAGTGATTTTTCTCAAAACCACATGTAAAGCCTCATTTATAAAGGCAATTGTGAGGGTTTGATAATTTCTCTTTTTGTAACCACTCAAATTTTGTGAAACTTTGGTTAAAGGAATTTACTATACATTTATTTAATTTAGTTATATTTTGGAGTGAAATGGTTTGGTCATTTGCAAGAAAAATGATGTCCTGGCACATAAGATTGTATAAATGTCATAGTTTGTAATAAAAGTCTCATTATTTTGAGTAATCTCTTGATTGATTAAAGAATATAATAATTCCAAGGATTTTATATGATTGTAAAAAACTCTAAGAACCTCCCAATTTTATTTATAAGTAAGTTTTATTCTTGGTTATTTTGAAACATTACAAAACTATCATAGGGATTGCAATCATAATATGTGTATTGACTCATTTTGATATGAAAATGTATTGTTTAGGGGGCACTAGTATAAATTTAAGAAGGTATTGAAGAGCTCCTAAAAGTTCTATAAAAGGAATTTTTTTTATCTTAGCACTTGATGTTGATCAGGTATATTTGATTTTCCTAGAAATAAGAAGCTTGATCATTCCTTATTGTCCTTGATGGGTCATGATACCATTGAACCATTATAGATTGTGTTGACATATTATTGAATGATATTTGTATCATTTCAATGAAAAGGAAAAAAATAATGAGAACTTTACCATATGTTCTCTATTGTTCCTTTGAGAGTTAGTGATTAGAAAAGGTTTAATAATATTGAGTCATGTCTTGAAAAGAATGGATAAATTATTTGAGCTACTTGGGTCACTAAATGGTAAGTTGGGTTTTTTGCAAAAAACACATGAGAGAATAAAGTGTCAAGTATCTTTTGGAGGTTGTATGTTGGAAATAGATATATGTGCATTAGAATACTATTAACAAGTTCTTGTGATTATTTGATACATGAGCATTGGGCTTATATTTTGGTGGAGTTATTATTTTCATGGTTAGGGATGTGTTGGATACATATTGGGGAACCTTTCCTCATGAGTACATAGAGATTGGAGTTATCGTGTTGAAGTTAGAGTTGTTTTAGCTCATGTTTGGAACTATATTTTCTAGTTTATGCAGGAAAATTATGGTGGTTGTAAATAATTATTCTTAATGAATGAGAGGATACATAATTAAGGGATTGAAGAGGGCCTATAGTACTACTTTCTTGAAAATGCACAAGTTCTAATTCATTATGAGTTGGAAGATATGACCATTCTCCTTGGGTATCAATTTTCCATCAGTTTACGCATCTAATATCCACATGTGACTTTCATGATGCATGAAAAATTATCCTTAAAGGATTATAATTTTTGTGATTGGAGTATTAATAGGACCCAAAATAATATCATTAGTTATGAGAATAGGTCTTAATTCAATCAATATTGTGAGATATCATGATTTTTCTCAAGTATCAATATTTAGATAGTTTTCATGAGAAACATGTGGAGTTTTTATCTTGCATGGTTTTTTAGGATAAAATAGGATCTTGTTAAGTTAGGAACATGTTATTGGGTCATCAATAGACCTAAATATAACTTGGCATTGATTTTTGTTCCTATTTGTTATAGTTTTGGTTTACTCTTCCAAGGTGGACCTATAATGTATTTAAATGCTTGACTAGTTGACTTGTGGCTTCAATGGATATTTCATGAGGGATTCGGTAGTATCTTAAGAAATGAGAAGGAAATTTAGTTTAGTGTGGTAGCTGAGAGAAAAGACTTGAGTTGGCATATGGAATAGGAGTTTGTCAGAAGAGATAGTGGCTACGGTTTAGAAACAAGGAGGTTGCTCGGTGGCTTACAAGTAAAAGTTGAGATCTTGGAGGCTTCTACCATATTATTGTTATTTCATAGATTTGGACTAGCTAGGATTGAATTGGATCTTGAGGTATCTTGTATAACTATTATTATAATCTCTATTGTATTTGGCTATAACTAGGAAGGCCTTACAACCTAGCACATTGACTATAATTAGTTGTTTTATGAATAAAGAGTTGTGAATTGGTGTCACATCTTGTGTTATTGTTTTATTTTCCACTATGTGGTTATTTTCTAGGGGTTAGGAAATTTACATTAGGGATTCTCCTGTCTTACACTACATCAAGTGGTATCAGAGAAAATGTTAGATCTGGTTGTTTGGTTGATCTTATTAGAGCATAATTATTCTTGAGCATATAGATAGATCTCCAAAGTTGAGGTATTTTACAGTAGGACCTTGGGTTGGAGGAGTTGATATGAGAAGATATTGATCTTGTGGTGAATTGTTCTTTCTAGAGTCCTAGGTTGTGAGGTGGTAGATCATAGTTCTGACTTGTAATTACAAAGGACATATAGAGGGATCAATGGATGCAAAGATAGAAGGTTGATCATGTTAGAGCATGATTGAGGAGAGTTTATGTTGTAAATTTGTGTTCCTAGACTTGTGATTTTGTCCTTGTTGTTTGTGACAGGTGGCAGGTTGTGATTTGACTTATAGACAATTTGAGTTTTCACAAGGTGAATGGGAAGGATTTTTTGTAGAGGGTTTGTGAATATCTTGGAAGCTTCTTCCAAGAGGATTGGATGCTAAGATGATTCTGAATCTTTGTGATGTGGTGGAGAGAAGGATTAATAAGATAATAGCTTAGGTAAACACTATTGTAGATGCTATTTTTTCTAAAAGAGTTGAAAAATAAAAGAAGGAAGTTGTATTTTACTAGAGTTGGAGTTTAATAATCTAAAAGAGAGTTATCTAGCCGGTTAGAATACTTGTTTGAGAGAGAAGATGACATAGCAAGGTGGAGGAGGAAGAAGTTGGTTTTGTTGATCAGTTTGTGGAGTCTAATGTGAAACCTATAGAGAATCTTAAGGTTGTTACTAAGGATATTATTGACCTTGCTGATGTTGGGATGGAGATTTTTTTTCATGATTAGTTGGTTCATTTTGAAATGGAAATTTTAGAGCACTTGGTTGAGGATAATCAAGTTTCTATTGTTGATGAGTTACATGTTCTAGAGCATCTTGTTGTGAGCAATGAGATTTTTGATATAAGGATTTTCATATGGTTGTTGATATTGACTTGAATTCATATATTGTTGCTAAGATGATTGAGGATAAGGATGGTCCTAATGATGTGGAGTTTTATGTTGCTAGTGTGGATTCACTAGTTGCTGATTTGGTTTTAGATCTAGATGATACTATGGATCTGTATGTTCTTAATATTCTTGTGTTTGACATGGCTAAGTATTTACATGTTTTTCTTATTGGGGATTTGAACCTACATGTTTCTATCATGGAGTACATGTTTGAGGATATTGTTGTTGCTAGTTGTGATTAGCTACCGAGATTCTTGGTGAAGCATTATGTTCAATTTGTTCTTGGGAGTGATCATGTTGATTAGGTTTCTAAGATTTATTTTATTGTGATGTTTCAGTGGATGAAGCATAGATAGTTTATTTTCATGTTTTTTCTATTTATTTTGATGGAGTGGAAGCCTTTGGTAAAGATGAAGTTGGTTGTAGATCTTTCTTTGGCCAGCAAAGTATGGGACATACTTTTCTATTTACCTGGGGAGTCTGATGTAGGAGTATCAAGCTTATATTTTGCTGGAGTTATTATTTTCATGGTTAGCGATGTTTTGGAGACACATATGGGAACCTTTCCTCATGAGTGCATAGAGATTGGAATTATCATGTTGAAGTTAGAGTTGTTTTACCTTGGATTTGGAGCTATATTTTCTGGTTTTTGCAAGAAACTTGTAGGGTGTGTATCTAATTATCCTTAATGAATGAGAGGATGCATATTTTAGGAATTGAAGAGTTCCTAGATTAATACCTTATTTCATAGGAGAAATTCCTAATTCATTATGAGTTGGGACATATGACCATTCTCCTCGGGTATCAATTTTCTGTCAGTTTTATGCATTTGATTTATGTGTATGACTTTTGTGATGCATGAGAAATTATCCTTAAGCTATCATAATTTGAAAAATTTGGGTCTTAAATAGGACCTAAAGTAATATTTTTACTTTAGAGCTTAGGTCTCAATTTAATTAGGGTTGTGAGATATCACAATTTTCTCGCGTATTGATTTTCGGACAGTTTTGTGGAAAATGTGCTAAGTTTTCATCTTGCACAATTTTGTATGATGAAATGGGATCTTGTTAAGTTAGGGAAATTTTATAGGGTCATGTGTGGGCCTAAATATAACTTGGCATTGATTTTTGTTCCTATTTTTTATAGTTTTGGCTTCCTCTTCCAAGGTTGACCTATAATGTAATTAAATGCTTGATTATCTGACTTGTGGCTTAGCTAGTTATTTAAGGAGGGCTTGGATAGTGTATTAAGTAATGATAAGGAAAATCAATTTATTATGGGAGATAGAAATAAAAGACTCAAGTTAGACTTAGGAATGGTATTTTGTGAGAAAGCTAATGGTTGTGGTTTAGAAACAAGGAGGTTTCCTGGTGGCTTGTGTGCACAAGTTGAGATATTGGAGGTTTCTACTAGATTGCTACATTATGTTATAGATCTGGACTAGCTAGGATTGAGTTGGATCTTGAGGGAACCTATAAAAGTATTATTGTAATTTTTATTGTATTTAATCGTAACCAATAAGGCCTTAAAACCTAGCACGTTGACTGTAATTAGTTGTTTTATGAATAAAGAATTGTGAATTGGTATCAGATCTTATGTTATTTTTTTATTTTCTATTTTGTGGTTATTTGTTGGTGGCTAGGAAATCTCCATTAGGGATTCTCCTTCCTTACACTCCATCATTATTCTTATTCATTTTTCCATTTGGGGGAAGTTATAGAAGGTCTTCTTAATAAGACATTGGGAATGTTTTGTAATGTAGGAGCATCCAGAGGTATAAGGGCAATCCTATGTCACCCAAAAAAATGTACTTAGACTTAGTTTCTATTTTAGGTGTTTTCATTTCTGGATACCCATTTGGGTCAAATAAAGGTTCCAACTCTCACAGTTCCACTATCAGTGTTCTAAGATAGAGTTTTTAATCACCTTGGGATACGTGTAAATGCCAAAAAAATAGGAGTATGTAATTGAGCCATCATTTTGGTGAACTAGAAGGAGTAAATTGGTCAAAATATTGTCATTGTAATTTAGAGCATTTCATAAAAAGAATCAGGTCAAAATGCCCCATGGTTTGAAAGTTATCCAAGTTTTTCAATTTTTGGAGACATCCTAAAATGCTTCAAAGTCAGGTTAGGGGCATTAAATGACTTCAAACAGGGCCAAAAAATGAGGGATGAGCGAAGCTGGTCCATAGGGCTATAGAGTGCTTCGAGAGCTTTTCGAAAATGTAAACGATTTGTCAATCGGAGCTACGGTTCAAAAGTTATGCCTCCTAGAAGTTTGGTTACCGTTTCTGGATTCTTCTAATTTTGTGTCGACTTCTAATGCAACTTCTAGAGCCTTCTATTTGGTCGGTGGATGCCAACTAGCACTTTCTAGAATGCATTCCTAATCCTTAACCCTCTGGGGTCTATTTAAGAACATTTCTGGCATTGTAAAAGGCAGTTCGGAGTGGATTTTGAGAGGAGGTACAAAAAGGAGAAATTATCTCCAAATTTATGCTATTGTAAGCCCTTAGGGCATGTTTTGAATTCTATTTTCTCTATACTAAATGTGTTAGCATTTTCTCACAGTTAATTAAATTTTCCCTTTCCTGTTGTGTCCATTCTGTGCTTGGGTCGTGTCCCCATCATTTTGTTAGAAAGTAAAGTCCATCAAGATAACTGGGGAGGGGGGGGGTGAATTAGTTATGTATTTATAGCAACTCTTAATATTTTTATTAAATTTGAAATTTATATATAATATTCAATAGCCATAGAAAGATAACCATTCATAATAACACCATATATGTTAAGTATGAAAACCCTCGATTAGGAGGAAAACTCCGGTGAGAATGATTTCTACGAGATGGTATACTAATATAAAAGTTCTTTGTAAAATGATTTGACCCTATTAGGAGTCAAATGAAATAAAATCACTACAAATGAGTCTATGTTAGGAGACTTTTAATCCTTGTCATAAGATTCCAACCTTGTTAGGACTTAAAAGGATGACAATTAAATTCATTGTTAAAATAACATCATATTGTCTTTACTAAACAATCTTTAGGGTAACATATCCAAGTTCTTGAACTAACTAAACATAGAATCCATTTCCTATGTAGATCCTTTGAAGGTCACAATACATCCTCAACATCAATCTCTATTTTGATCAAACATAATTCACATCCAAATCTCCCATAAAATAATAATCATACATACTAGATCACATGGACACTTTAGCACAAGGAAATAAACATTCCTTCATACCAAGTCTTAATAACTAATTGATTCATACTTGAGGCCTTTTAAATTTAAAATAAATAATATAGGACCTCAATAAGATGTTACAACACATATTACATAACAAATAACACTTACCATTAAGATTTTAGCAATAGTTAGCTTCCTTGGAACAACACACTAAATAGATTTTACAAATCTTCACAAAATGAACATCTAATTCTACCATGTTAACCATAGCATCCTAAACATTTATTCTACCATAATCTGATCCTATTTAATGATCCTTAGCCTCACTAAAAGGATATAATGAAATTACCAGAAACTATCAACCAAAAACTATCTCTGGGAACAATCTCCACAAAACTTTCTCTAACTCTCACAAATCTTCATAACTCTTTCTACAAACATAGAAATAGAATTAGGATAGGTTCTTGAATATATACTGTCACAAGTGCATAACATAAATCACTAACCAAGAACCTCACCGAATGAATCTTCCTTTACAACTTTGGTTGACTTATCAAAAAAATTGATATGTGACATCAATTACAAACATTACCATGAATACAACACATCAATACTCAATCATCTCTCTAACATACTAAGAAACCCCCCCCCCCCCCCCCCCCCATTAAAATATATCAAGTATTCATGCTTGAAAATCTCCCCCTTTGACATTAATGACAACATAAGATGAAAAACATCAAATTACCATGAATACAAAATACATTTCTTCCTCATTTACCTTCACTCCCCCATTCCTATTATTTTTTATTTTGGAAGAGAAGTATTATTTATGTTTATGTATGGGGGATATTAACACCTTCCTTGTACATGAGAATGAAGTACATTGATTCTTGATCAATGGGGGAGATTTACTTTATGGTTTTGATTTGAAAATAAAAAATCTTAACAACCTATTTGAGAGAGAAATGTATGTTTACACTCATGGGAAGCATGAATAGGGGAGTAAAGACAGATTAATAAAAAAAAATACTATGAATATCAAAATAAATTTCTTCCTTATCCATGTTTACTCCCCCATTCATGTTTCCCATTAATATAAACATGCATTTCTCTCTCAGACATGTTGTAAAGAGCTTTTCATGTTAAAATCAAACCCATAATGTACATGTCCCCCATTGATCAAGAATCAATGCATATCACTCTCATGTGTGAAGAAGGTGTTAATCTCTACCACACATAGACATCAATAATAATTCTCACCCCAAGTAACAAGGAAGCTTTTTCATGTTCTACTCTCCAACATTCATAAAGAATATTTCTATGTACACTTCTCTCCCCCATTTATAGCAATGAAAAGGGTTCTATTATTCCAATTGAATCATCTATGATCTAATCTACAAAGCTCAAGTGTCCAAACACACTGTTGAATACTAATTCCAAGAGTTGTTAATGACTCAAATCAAACACAGATATTCCCCCATAGGAGAATCATCAAGCATCCAATCCAAACAAAAGAATAGTGCCCAGATTCATACTGGACTGATGCAATCTCTACATCAACTACTTTAAATAAGGTTGGGGCATGACCCCAAGCATGCCTCTAAAATACTCAAATGTATCCTTAGCCAAATATTTAGCAAATATCTCTTCTATCTTCTCCTTTGTACTAACATATTCTAATCTAATCTATTTCTCTACTATCGTCTCTCTATCAAAAAGTGATACTTAGTTGAAATGTGTGTCATCTTTGAATGTAAATCTAGATTATTTGACATGCTATCTATATTTGTATCATAAAAATGTTTTATAATAGGCTTAGTGAACTCAATTTCAAAACTCTTCAACATTTTCTTCTTCCAAATTATCTGATTACTATAATTTGTTGCCACTACTTCTTCTTTCTTCTTTTTTTGCTGATGTGCTTTATGAAATTCAATTCTATTTCTTTCTTATCCAAAAAACCAATCTTCCTCCCAAGAAGACTACTCCAACACTGATGATTTTTTTATCATCTACACTTCCTTCTCAATCAACACAGTATATGCACAAAATGTGAGATCATGTGACCTTTTATACTATAACCCATAATCTAGAATTCCTTTCTAGTATCTAAAAATTCTTTTTTTACTGCATGAAGGTAGGTCTCTTTAGGATCTCCTATCCCATTCTATTGTGGAGTCTTAGGGGTTTAAATTTTTCTCTTTATACCATTATCCTCAAAATATTGTTAAATTCATTTGAAAGAAATTTACCAACTCTATCAGATCTCAAAAATTTAATCTTCAAACCAAATTCATTCTCATCTCTACTCTTAAAAATCTTGAATGTATTGAAAGATTCACATTTGTCTCAAATAAATGCTATCCACATGATTCTAGTAAAATCATCAATAAGAAGCATAAAGTGTCTTTCACCATTGAAAGCTCTTATTCTTGTAGGGTCACTCAAATATGTATGTAAAATCTCCAACTTTGTTGACATAGTAAACATTTTTCTTGGAAATAAAATTTTCTTCTGCTTTGCCAACACACATTCTTTACAAATCATATTGGAAGGTTTTAAAATCTTAGGAGAATCTCTAATTTTAAATGGTGTACTAACCTTAACAATATTATCCTAGTTAATATGACAAAATCTCCTATGCCATAACTAATTTTCATCCACTTTAGCAACCAAACATGTCATCTTCATAGTGTTAAATTAAAAAAATTACCTCTTGTTCTTCTATCAATATCATTCAATGTGTCATTCTTAAAATTGATAATCCAAGTCTTCTCTATAAACTACAACTAATATCCCTTTTCAACAAGTTGTCCAACACTCAAATGATTATGTTTCAATCCATCCACAAAGTAAACATCCTCAATGTTAGCTTTTCCATCAAGATTAATCAATATTTTTCCTTTAATGTGTCATGTTGTATTAGTTCCAACTCTAACTATTCCTCCATCATAGTAATTGAATTTTAAAAAAAATGTTCATATCTGCGTTCATACGATGGGAACAAATAATATTGATAATTTAATTAGATTTTTTCTTCTCAAAATGTGATACTAAGGATTTTTCTTCTCTTACTTCTTCTTCTATTTATTTTTCAGTGCTTTCTTCTTTAATAGAAATAAACCCTATCTCATCATCCTAATCATTACTATAATATAGGGAATTTTCCATATTAAAATAAATATCATCATCCCCATAAAGAAAGAAGAAATCTTTAGGTTTTCTAGAATAATAAGGCTTCCTAAGCTTGATATTTTCTTCTCTCTTAGTGTTGGAATTTACAATGGGAAGAATACTTTTGAGGAGGGGGGGGTGGGGGTTGAATCATAAGTACTAATAATTTTGACCTATAAATTCTTTTAATTGAAATCAATCACACGTATGTAGCACATTTAATTTACATGAAAGTAAAGACATGCATGAAAATAGATAACACAAGATTTGATCACCTAGAAACCCTCCAAAATGAGAAGTTAAAATTGGGGTAGGAATGACACCCACAACTTATCGCTACAGCAATATGTAACTGATTAAGGGGTAAAAGCAAAAACCTGTGTCATTTTTATAAAGAAATGGGATATCAGAATGTGATAGTTCAAGATTAATGACAAAAAAAATTGTATTTGTGTTTAAAATATGAAGATGATGTAAATTGATGAAATGTGTAGAATTGGATGAATTTTATGCCTATAACTTTTATAATTTTTTTGAGTAATAATTTATTCATTTTATTTTATTTTGAAGTCCCTTTTTTAAATATAAAAAATATAGGGTGTAGTTCCTGTCAAACAAGTATATGCAAATCTTTTTTTTTCAAATTTGAAAATATCTTATAGATGACATGTATAGCCAGTGAAAAAATAATAATAATAAATTTTTATGTATATTTTCTTTCTTATAAGTACTCAAGTTCGACCTTATCAGAATCCAATAGTTTCTTCCTCTCGTCAAAATTTCCCTATCAAATCTATACCTTCTTGAAAAAAATTACATATTTGTGAAGAGGATTCTCTCCTCTAGAGATAAATATAATTTTTCAATTTTTTTTTATATGATTTACTATTTTTTTTCCTTTTTTGAGGGAGCATCTTCTGAAATGTTGAAATATAAACTTATAATATTTTGAGATTATAGCATATTATAACTAATCAAAAGACTCAAAAGAATTTATAATGATGATATTGAATCTGAGATCTATAAAAGGGTATTTTTAGATTTTGAAAAAAATTGAGTTTTGACAGAGAAATGAGATTTGACCAAAATAGGTTTTGGTATCATAAACGATGACACAGATCTATGCTTTTACCTTAAGGTTACAAAGTTTGACCACCATCAATGGTCTACCCTATGAAAGGCCTACCCTGTTAAAGGCTTTAATACCCTATTAAAAGTGACCTATTTAAGGGATTTACAAACACTCACTTGGAATGTCACCCTATTAAAGGATTTACAATATGGTTGTTAAACCAACCTATCATCATAGGATTTTAATTCTCCTAATACAATGGCTAGAAAGTATAGTAGAGTGTTGACCTAATGACTTACAATCTTCAATTGCTGATTTAAAATCCTTATTCTATCCAATTTGAACTAATCCTTCTTGATATGATATAACTCTGTTTGTAGTGCTGATACTCTATTCTGACCAACTGATTCTGCAATGCTTATCCTTCTTCTAAGTCATTACACCCCTTTAAACTTCACAAACATTATCTCCTTGCATTCTCATATCATACTCTCTCACACACTTGAATTTATGGGGTTTTGACCTCCTTAAAAAGGTTTTGAGACTTAGGGTTAGGTATGAATCTACGATTGAGATTCATCCATCTTTCCCACTCAATTATTCCCATTTTTATGATTGGTTGCATGTTCTCTCCATTTTTCTGATTGGTTGCATGAAGATTGCATAGGGAATGTAATATATTCAATCTTATCTTTTAGATCCTTCAAGATTCATCTTGAATCAGCTCCAAAATGGTTTACATCTAAGTTTGTGAAGGCACAAACTCTTATGTTGATTCTGTGTTACTCGGCACTTGCTGATTGCTGATGCGCGACACATATAGGAATTATGTCTTGCTTGGCTCCTATAGTAATTTAGTCTTGCTCAACACCTATACTTTACTCAACATATGTACTGGCTCGACATCTATATTATACTCAACATCAACTTAGAAGTTTCTTAAGTGTGTTGAAACTTAATTGTCAAAACTAATCTAAGACCAACAATCTCCCCCTTTGACATGAGTGTCAAAAACACTTAGCTAAACATTATGAATCTGATCTCTATGAGTATACATCTTGTTCGACATATGTACAAGACTTCAAAATTTCTCAAATTTTTTTAAAGATACCTCAAAATTGTAACTCTCCTTGAGTGGATGTGCCATTTATGTATCAAAAACTCCTTATGTTAGATTTGACTCATGTTGTTTCCATGTTTTGTCTTATCATTCTGCTCTGCTCTATTTTTACTCTCCCTTTCACACATCTTCCCTTGTAGTGTTTGTATCCTTTTGGATTTATATCCTTATCTCTCCTTTAGTTTTATCTTCTCAAAACTCAAAATTTTTATTATCTCCCCCAATTTATTATATCTCCCCCTTTGGATATCCTAATTTATTATCTCACCCTTTCTTGACACATATGTCAAAGGGTTCCACACATTAACTGAATACTTTGCCAAAAAGGATTTTTTTACCTCTATTATGATCTTTAGAGTAGCATCCCAATTGTCTAATGCAATTTCCAGTGCTTTAAGCTAGATGGCTATCTCTATTGCAAGGTGAACTAGGCCTTCTAGTGTAGAAAGATTGGGGCCTTTCTTTAAAACATTCTCAGCATAGGCCAATTCCTTTTGCAAAACTTTCATGTGAGGAGTGATAGTAGATTGTAGATGTATCAATTTGGCCTTTATGTTTGCCTCATCTACTATTAGCACAACTAATTCCTTTTGAGTGTGAAGTGTAGTAGAAAAATGCTTCTCACTCTGAGCTGGATTCTTGGGTAGCTAGATACTTGATATTTTCAAGTTCCTCTCCAAGATCATTATCTTTTGGCTAGTCTCTTGTGTGAAAATTGATGGATCACAAAACTTTGAGTACAATGAGAATATGTTCTCAAGTACTAATTTTACCTTTTCAACCCTCTTTTCTAGCTCCACCTAAGATAGTGCTATCTCACTTGATATTTGTTCATTTATTTTCATTTGAAACTTCTTTTCAAACCATTATAGCAATTTTGCATTTGTGTCTAGGTCTTCATTTTGTACCTGGTCCACTAAACTAGCTAGTTGCTCCATTATGGGCTTGGTTTCATCAGGTACTTGCAAGTTGAATGCATCTAAAAAGATGTCTTTAATTTCAATCAAAGCTTGCCTTTGTTATACACATTTCTAAGTATCTCTTGTTTCTTCTTCTTCTCTAGTGCCTCTTGCAGTTCATTAATCTAGTCTATGTTCATAGTTTTATAGTCATACCTTGGAATGACTATCTCCTAATCAAGAGTAGGGTCTCCATAGTGAAGTACCCTTGAAACCTTGGTAGAGCTCAAGCTTGGAGCTGATATTTGAAGTGGTACTGCATCAATGTTCTGTTATTGAGTTGTTCTTGTAGAGGTCCCTGTTGTAGGCAAGTTTATCCATGTTTGAATTGCCTTTTGTTCTTTCTCCTTAGGGCTCTCCTTGTCTTCTTCAATTCTACCTTGACAAATAATTGTGATCTTATGTAGTGTACATTTTCCTTGTGCTATAGGAATAGAGATATCCTTATGTCCTATTTGCTCCTTTGCTAGCTCCTCAACAATTGAAGTCACTACGACTATGGAGTCAACCCTAGCTAATGCATCTTGTACTTCTTGCTCTTGTGGTTGTCCACTTGTAGCCATTGGAGTATGTTAAGGTGGTTATTGTGGATTCACCTTCTCCTTTGTTATTTTAGCTAAAAGTTTCTAAAGTTCCTCCACACTCACCAAGACTAGGTTAGTACATAACTATGATTGCAAAGTAGTTTGGTGAAGGATCTTTTTAAGGTCCTTTGTAGTTAGTGGGTTTATGTTCTAACCAAAAGTGTTAGGAACATCTTGTATAGTCATTTTATCTATAGGTGTGAGAGTTACATGTGGAGGACTTGGTGGTCGCATTTGTGTGCCTTGCACACTCTATTCCTATTGTTTCTCCTCAATAGTTGTCATGTTATCTTTTTGTGCCTCCTTCTCTACTATAAAATCTTCCTTATCCTTTTCTCCTTCTTTCTCCTTATCCATTTCATCTTCCTCATCATTGTTTCTTCCTTAAAAAGGATTTTCTTCTCCTTCTTTCACTATTGTTAGCCCATAAATCAATTTCCACATTTATGTGGAATTTTTCACAACATCTTCAATTTTATTTTGCAATATATTGAAGGCTCTATACTTGGGTGAAAATTTTCTCCCATGCTTCTTATTTTCCTTACTTATTTTCCCTTTTGTAAGTTTAGGCATAACATGAACCAATTTTAACTCTCTTCTTGCCTTCTCCATATTAAGGCAATGATGCCTATAATTGAATATAGCTCCTTAGGCATTGTATTGTCTAGTTCAAGTGGAGTATTCTTGAACTTTGCTATCATGGTGTATATTGATTCTTCCACCATGTTTTTCTCCTCTCTTGTCAAATTATTGAAATCAATGCCTTTAAGTCCTAACAAGTCTGCATTGTCCCTAATGTTGTCACATGTATTCTCTAAATTAGATTTAGTGGTGTGACTTACCACTCTAAAGTAGTTGTTGTCATCTAATTCTATTCTCTCCTCATCTAATTTAGGAGGTGCCACATACTTTCTTCTTTTTTTCTTTTGGGTTGGACCTTCTTGATCTATGGCCTTCTTCTTTTCTTGTTCTTTAGCCACCTTTTTTATAGCCCTTGTATTTTCCCTAGTGGTAGGCTTTGTCAGGCTTGGCTTAGCTTTCTTCTTGCCTTTAAGATGAGCAGTAGGCTATTTCTATGCTCTCATCTTCTTAGGCTTTTCCTTAGGTGCTTCCTCTTCTTCCTCAACACCTTGTTTTTTAGTTTCTTCACCCATGCCTTAGGTTAGTGCTAGTGGCCCTCGCCCCTGTTCCTCTTCTTCTTCTTCTTCTTCATCTTCTTCCTCCTCTTCCTCTGTTGCCCCTTCTCCAAATCTAGCTTTAAGTTTCTTCACCAATCTATCCTTTTTCTTGATGGTGGAGGTAGTCTTTAATTCCATTTGCAATTTTGATTTGACTACTTCAAAGGTTCCAAAGGGCTTTGCCCTCTTATCAATCTCCTCTGCTAGCAGTGTTGTAATTGTTGCAAATGCCTCATCAATATTTATCCCATAACCAAGTGGCCTAAGTCATCTTACCCTTGGTATGGCTACTTGGATGTAGGTGTAATCAATATCAACAAGAAAACAAATATTATTTATAAGTTCTTCCACAAGTGAGATTGGAATCCTAAGTCTCTGTTTCATTGATTTCTTGAAATCTTCAAAATAATTGGTCATGATAGTCTCAAAATTGGCTCCCATTTGTTCTATGTACATTCATTCATCTAGACTACTATAGACCTATTTGTCTTCCAGCTTACCTTTCCAAAAGAGGGGAATTCATTCTATACATAGAAAAATAAACATATCAAAATTGCTCCAAATTTACATTGAGCTCCCTTTGTTCTTCTTATAGCCTCCAAATTCTTCATAATTTGTTGTAGTTGCAGTTTAGCTAGATCATAAGTATGATCCTTTTTGACAAGTTTGTAACCAATGCCTAGTACATTACAAGGAACACTGTTGAGTTGACTTGATACCCAGTCACCCTATGAATAATATAGGAATTCTAGGAATATTCAACTAGTCAAGTTGAGTCACACTGTTGAGTCGGCTTGATTGGTTGAGTCAGTCTTGCTCGACACCTATACTTTACTTAAAACATATATTGGCTCAACATCAATTGTCACTCAACACTTGAAACTTTCTTGGAACTTGAATAACTTAGCACCTATTGAATTTCTAGCTTGACACATACTGTAGCTCGACATCTATATTATACTCAACATCAACTTACAAATTTCTTAAGTGTGTTAACACTCAATTGTCAAAACCAATCTGAGACCAACACTTAGGAAATTTAGATAAATCACATGACCAAGTTCTTTTTAAGTCTAAGAAATAAATTTTTAGTTACCTTTAGGTTCTCTCTCAATAAGAAAAGAAATTCCTTCATCAATATTCTTATCTTCATCTTGTTTTGTTTCTTAGTGTCTAACATAATCTCCACTCATAATCAAACTCCTTTTTGATGTAGGTATGTCTCTCTATATACAAAAAGTAGTCTCAAATCTAAGTAATCCATCATTGTATTTTATCCACAATTTAGATGCCTATAAATTTTCAAGAAGATACTCTTTTGTAAAGTTTAATGTACAAGGAATAACTTCTTCAATCATCTATGCTTTTTGATGATAATCATGGTCAAGGTTGTCAAATTATTCCACACAATCTCCTCATTTATCTTACTTCCACCACAGCTTCTAATTCTAGAAATAATGTTAGTAATCTTACTAAAAAACCCTTGAAGATTATAGTTTCATCTTCCTGAATTTTAGCATCTTGAAAAATACATAGCCAACTTCGCAATCTAGACTTCTTTTCATATTCATCACCTTCAAATACCTTTTGTAATGTAATCCAAATTTCATGTGCAAAATTTTATGTTTTTGCTTCTAGATATTCATATTCTAGAAGAGCTAACAATAGTGCCTCCTTATCAAGCATGTTTTGCATGAATATATCATTTTCAACCTATTCATAGGAGTCAAACTTATCTTCATCTACTAAATCCTTCTTTTTCAATGTAACCAACCAAAATTCTTGACCCATGCACATTAAGTGAGTATGCATCTCTTCCTTCCAAATGTCATAATTTATTCCATAAAACTTTAGACTTTCTTTCCTAAAATAAGAAGGCATTGATCTCCTTAATCTATTAAAATTTTCCTTCGATGACTTGATATTTTGATACCAATTGTAAGAAAGTAAAGTCCATTGAGATAGGTGGTGGGAGGGATGGTTTGGTGAATTACTTATGTATTTAAAAAAAACTCCAAATATCTTTATTAAGTCTAAAAAATGTAATCAAAAGATACAATAACCATACATAAAGATAAGATAACCATTCACAATAACTTCAGATATGTTAACTAGTAAAACCCTTGATCGTAGGGAAACCCTAGTGGGAATGATACACACAAGATGATGTACTAATATAAAATTTCCTTGTGAAAGAATGTGAACCTATTAGGAGTCAAGTGAAATACAATCAGTATATGTGAGTACCTATTAGGACTCTTTCAATCTTTCTCAAGAGATTCCAACCCTGTTAGGAGTTGAAAGGAGGAAAATTGAACCCATTGATCAAATAATACCACACTACCTTCACTAAAAAAATCTTCAGGATAACATATCCAAGTTCTTGACCTGACTAAACAACCCTTTTTCTAATACAATTCCTTTGAATCTAATAGTACATCCTCAATATCAATCATTTCTTTGATCAAACATAATTTGCATCCAAATATTGCATAAGATAATAACCATCCACACTAGATCACATGGACACTTTATTACAAGAAAAAAAACTTTCCTTTATACCAAGTCCTAATAAATAATTGAGTTGTCATTGAGACTTTCACAATTTATGTAATGAATAGTATAGCACCTCTATAAAATGTTGCATTACACATTACATTAGAAATAACACTTCCCATAAATATTTTAGCAATAGCTAGCTTCCTAGTAATAACACATTGAATAGACTTAACAAATCCTCATAGAATGAACATATGAATCTCCCATGTTAGCCCTAGAATCTTGAACATATCTTCTACCATAATCCAATACTCTAGAGTGATCCTTAGACTCACTGAAAAGGTACAATTCAATCACCAAAATCTATCAACTAGAAGCTCACTTTGTAAATATTTTGGATACAAAACCTTCTATAACTCTCACAAATATTCATAACTCTTTTAACTAATATAGAAATTGCATTAGAATAGGCTCTTGAATATACCTTCAAGAGAACATAATGTAACTCAATAAAAGTAAACCTCATCCAATGAATCTTTGTCTACAACTCTTGTTGAACTATCTAGAAAAATGATATGTTGGCATCAATGAAAAACACTGACATAAATACAACACATAAGTACCCCAATCATCTCTCTGGCATACTGATAAACCCCCCATACAACCACATCAAGTATTCATGGTTAACATATTTAATACCATTAGGAGAGCTTGTTGTTTGGAAGAAATTTCACTTGAAACCCTTGAAGTGGGATTTATTACAAAAAAAAGATATACTTCACAATTGTGTAAATTTATTGAAGGTGTGGATCCCTTAGCCTTTGCATCATCTCACCACTCTCCTATGGTGTGATAGAGATCATCAAAGGGGATAAAATATCCATATTAATTAACAATTAGTAGGGAAACTCCCATGTATTATATCATCATATTTGAGAAAGAATTTTGTTTTAGTGGATTTTATGTTGTCTTTTGTCATTATTTCATGCATGATTTCTTATATTTTGGTTACTTATCTAGTTTTATTCTCTGTAGTTTTTATGTTTTCCCAAGTTTAGCACTTATAGTATCAAGATGGAGAGTGAACACCAAGTAAGAGGTAATGAGTGGAGCTAATTGACTTTGAGGATTTTTAGAGAGTGTCACTATCTAGAGGATATTGGTAAGAGTGGTAGTACTCCTTACTTACATAAGCTTCATGGATGAGATATTAAAGTCATCCATATATATATTTTCTAAGGATAGGAAGAAAGAAAAAATGTCTCTTTTGGGAGGAATATTCTTATTGATGAAAATATCATAGATTAGATCACAAGATTATCCATAGAGGGCCTCAAGTTCTATATAGGTATGAACTACTATAGCATTGCAGTAAAAAGTTCCAATAAAATAAAGAGGAAATGACAAACTTGGTTAAAAATTCAAAGAGTAGTTGTGAATTGAATTGAAGATTAAGCTGGTTTGGAGGGAGGTTTTAAAGGTCATTATGTGGTATATCACCTTGAACATGTAGTTCACCATAATTTTTTACCATTAATTCATCCTTCTTGACCATTGAAGGTATCAAGTGAATGTTTTAATCCTATTCTACTTTTTGACCTCTCTGAATACTAGTATTAAATAACTTAGGAAAAAAATCCTAGTGAAAAAATGTTCTCCATGAGAAACTTTTATATTATTAATATATGATCATTTTAAATTTATGTCCACTTTCTCCAACCCATCCTTAATTTTTTCTCAAGAAAGGAAGACCTTGGAACAAACTACTTTGAGGGGAAAGGATGGAATATAGATATGGAGTATGTTTCTCCAAAGAAGCCAAAAAAGAGCACCAAATATAGCAATGTTCCCTCCCCAATTAGTAAAGGTGAATTGAAGAGTAGAGAGAAGTTTGTGTCCCCTTCACCTTGCATTGGTAAAAGAAACATTAAAGGGAATAAAGTTGTGACACCCCATTTCATGAATAATAGAAAGTTTTGGTGATGGAAGACCCTACTTGTGGGTTTGGTAAAGAGGTCTCCTTGAGTTCCCTTAATTTAAATAACTACATAATTCTTACCCTATGAATAATAGGAATGTTATTCCTATATTCCCAAGGATTTTAAGGTTTATTATTATTATTATTATTACATTTATAACTTTGTGAAAGGCCCATTTGATTAGTCTTCAACAACATTTTTTGGCAGTGTTAAAAATCTAGCAAATTAGGGGTTATAGTTCCCACCATAGAAGTAACTGCAAATAAATTTATTTCCATCTAAATTTGAAGTATGTTGTTGAAGAAATATGTACCTAAAACTATAAAAAAGAAATTTTCAAAAATATTGTATATTTTGTCTGTTATAGCTATTTAAAGTTGAGCTTTTCATAATTTAATGGTTTTTTGTTCCCTCCATTTTTCCCCTAGTAAATCCATGTTAACCATTACAAATGTTATATATTATCAAAGAGCACTTTCTCCCTAGAATAATTCATCATTTATAAAAAAAAAAATTGGTATCATCTACTAATTTTTAAATTTTTTTCCAAATGTGCATCATCTTTAATGTTGAAATATCTACTTGCATTATTTTGCAATTATTGTAATCAATATTTTGTCACCTATAATTTTTTTTTTTTATAATATTGGCATAATCTCAACTACAAGCTCTATCTAGTGGTATTTTTTATTTTATTTGAATTCCTAATTTTGATGATGAAAATGGCATCTAAAGTGTGAAGTTCTTTAGAATTGAAAAAACATTAAAAAAAGTGCCACATCGGATAACACATAGACAGTTTTGGCCGGATCCAATCCGGCTAGATTGGTACAACCCAAAAATACACTGCACAAGGTCGCATACAAAAGTCTATAAGTTTTATCAATTTAAACAATAAAATAGGTATTTTATTTTAAAGGTTAAGTTTTATTTTTAAAATTATTATATTTAATGATATTTGCATTTTTAGTATTAAAAAAGTTATGTTTTATGAACTTTATTGAAGAAATATTTGGAAATTAGTTTTTTTTAAAGTTATTTTTGTATTGAAATCGATCAATTAAATTTATTGTTTATTTTAAATGAATTAATTAATTTGATTTAAATCAGTTATTAGCATTAATTTAGGTGTTTAAAAACATAATAAAATATACTTAAATAGTTAAATTATTCAATTTATTTAATAAATTGCTTAATCTAAATTTAGCAATGCTTTAATACAACTAGTTGTCTTCAAATTTTCTAGTCTTATAAATAGCCAAATATAATAAGCTTCTAGAATTTGAAAGCTTTTTCTAAATTGTCTATGATCTACTATTATTTATGTAATTGAATTTGGAACTCTTTTGTATGCAGGTGATTTCAAGCTCTCTATTCAGGTGTTTTTGCAATACGGAATAAAGTGAAAAGAGCAAAAATATATGATCAAGTGAGAGATGACCAAAAGAAAGGATGGACAAAACATAATATAGAGCCACCAATTGAAGATCCATTAATTGAAGTTGAAGAAGATCATGCTAAAGTTCCAAAAAGTAGTATGACATTTGAAAAATATCGTTTAGGGTTGGAAATTTTACTAGAGATGGACAAAGATTCTCTGTTTAGAGAAATTGAATCATTTGACCACACGATTCCTAAAAGTAAAATTAAGGTACATATGAAAAATATGTGGGAAGAATTTTTTGAAAATAATTCTCTAATTGGAAAAGCACAATTATTAGTCAGATTATTTAGGAAAAGAGAAATGAGTCTTGTTTTAGAGTTGTTAGTTGTGAACAATAAGAAAAGCTCAAAAGATAATGTCAAGGCAATAATAGTTCATAATTTGAAAGATGCATTAAATGCTATTGATAAAAGAAGTTGAGTGGTTGATTTAAGTGCTATACAAAGTGCATTGATTACTATGATTATGAAAAAGGACTTGTCATAGAAAAACAAGTTTGCACAATTTCTGAAATGCTCAATCTATCTAGAAGAACTATTCAAAGATACATAAAAAGGAGAAGTTTTCTTGATGAAAACATTGAAATGAACTAGATTAATATTTGTTGGCTTCCTCGAAAGGATAGAATTTTTGAAGATGTTAGAAGACAGGTTGTTGCATATTGGACTAGCCAGTCACGTGTTTTTTCTAATAAAAGAGACACTATGCAAATCAAAGATGAAGAGGTGGGTATGAAAATAGCACATCCAAAATACTTTGTAGACACAACACAATGTGAATTATTTTAATATTTCAAAAAAGAAATTGCAAATGTGAAAAATTGCCAAAGAATGTTTGAGAGGTTGCACCCATTTTTTGTACACATAAATAAGGTATGTAAAACTTTTTGTTGTCAAAATCATGTAGAGTTTTATCTTTATTTGCAATCATTTAGAAAAGCTATGGAAACACTTAAGCCAGATGTATGGTGAGCAAGAGCAATAGGGGAAGTAGATGGGGAAGCATGGCTTTTCAAAATTCAAAACCTATCCTGGGCAGGATTCCTCTAGTTGGGCATGATCAAAAACATGGCCTGGGACACAAATCATAGGGACCCACATGCCCATGGAAAGGATTTGGATAAGTATTTTATGTCCTCTAAGGTTGGTCTTCCTAGGGCACATTCTACAAAATAATCTTCTCTATTTGGAGTTAAACGAACTGGTAAGTCTTCTAATCCACCTATTAAAATACTCACTGGGTCAAAAAAGCATTCATGTGCGATTGCAATTTTGGATGAGCTTATAGATCAGAACATTCCTTCTATGGCCTCTACCCTGGTGGGTAAGTTTATTAGGCAAAGGAAGAATATAGATATTGTTAGATCTTTTATGTAGAAGAAATGGAACCTTCAAGGATAGATCATTGTACCTACAATGGCTAAAGGTTTCTTATCTTTTGATTTTTCTTGAGGCAAGGATCTGTCAAACATTTTTTTTGAAGGACCCTAGGTTATAGTTGCTCAACTCTAGTCCTCTAGGAGTGGTCTTTGAAGCTGGATTTGAATGATTATTTTTCTTTGCAAGCTCTAGTATGGGTTATACTTGCAGAGCTACCTTTTGAGTTTTGGAATGAGGATGTGTTTGTGGGAGTGGTAGACTCCTTTGATGAGCTTCTTTCCATAGATCTAATAACTGCATCTTGAAGAAGACTCATGTATGCTCATATCTGTATTGGAGTTTAGGAGGGGGATGATATGTCAGAGGTTTTGTGCTTTCATTTTAAACATGGAATGCATGTCCAGAAGTTGGATTATGAAAGTGTACCTTTTGCATGTTTTCATTATTTGAAATTAGGTCATCAAGCTAATCAATGCCCTAAGGCTACAGTAGAAAAGAGTAGGGAAAAACTAATTTCTAAATTTGGAAATTAGAAAAAGATTTGGAAAAAGAAGGAAATCAAGGATTCTCCTATGAATTAGGAGGTGATTGTGGAAATCCCTATTAAAGAAGTGAATGAACCAAACTAGAATTGATCCAAGTTTGGTAAGGAAGATGAAGCATTGGTTTCTGCAATGCCTAATTCTTAGACCACAAAGGTAGCTATCCTAGCGAAGGGATTGATGTTATCAGGGCTGGCTATTCCCTAGGTTAATGTGGTGGTAAGTGAGTCAACAAGGGGAGATAAAGGACTAAATAAGGAAATTATTAAATCATCTCAAGAGGAAAGGTTTCGGTGTGTGATACCCCTATAGGAAATCAATAGGATTTCTTCTCCAATGGAGAGGGGAGAGGAGAAAAGATTGGATGATGAAGTGGAGGTTGTGAGGGAAATTCAAGGGCATTAGGGAACCATGGTGGTTCTCTCATATCCTATGAAGGGTCATTCTGCTTCTTGTAATTTGGAAGAGAGGATTCTAGATATGGTCAAAATGTCTTCCTCTGAAAAGATTTCAAGAATAGTGGAATGTCTTGATGAAAATAAGGGGAGTGAGATAAAGGCCAAAAAGAAGAATAGTAGGGATCCTTCCCCTATTTCACCAACAATGACTAGAAGCTATGTAAAAGTAGATGTAGGAGTTAAACCAAAGTCAACAAGCAAAAAGAGTTCAAGCCAAGTCATGCAAGAGGAGACAAGAAGGAATTTGGTGGATGGGAGCCAAAGAACCATATTGGAGTGCTCTATTAAAAAGAAATAAAGATAATATCTTGGAATATAAGGGGGCTAAATGGGGCCCATAAACAAGAAGTAGTTAGGAATATGATTAGAGATCAAAGACCTAATTTTATGTTGATCTAAGAAAAAAAATGAAGAAGGAACTTATGGGTAAGATTTCCTTTAGCAACACCATGGCTGGTGAGGCCACTATTTCTAAGGGTGTGTTGGGAGGCCTGCTTACTTTAACAATAAAAATTTTAAATTCACTTCTATGTATAATGAAGGTAATACGCTATTATGTAAAGTGTTCCATATGAATAGTAATGATTCTTGGTTTCTTTTGAATGTGTATGCCCCTAATTTTAAGAGGTGTTAGAATTCTTTAGAATAACTAAGAGGGGGGTGAATCAATTATTTAGGGTCCAATAATGTCCAATAAAACTTTCTAATAAAACAAAGGTGAATCAGAAGTACTATCCTTTTTTCTTTCTTATCATGCATTCAATTAAACATTAAATAATCGTGAAAAGTAATCATGGATCACCACATAACATAAAGGATTTTGATGACCCATAAACCCTCCAGGAATAAGAAGGTAAAATTGGAGTGGGGATGACACCCACAAAATAACTACGGAATTGATTTCAACCACTTCTAATGGTTTTCCCTGTTAAAGGCCTACCTTGTTAAAGGATTTACACAATGTCAAATGTGACCCTATTAAAGGATTTCTACACCATGTTAGGAGTGTGCCTTGTTAAAGGACTTAAGAACATTCAACTTAGAATGTCACCTTGTTAAAGGATTTACATGGAGTTGTTAGGCTCACCCAAGTCCATGGGATTTATAGTCACCTTCTCAAAAGAATCTTTTGTCCCTCTCTAAGGATCTCCTATCCTTCTCCTAAGGATCTCTTATCCTTCTTCTATGGATCTTCTATCCTTTTCTTGAGGCTTATCTAGCTATCTATTAAGCTAACCTAGCAATGTAGGATTTCAATATCTAATACAATTGTAAGAGAGTATTAGAATGGTTTTGACTTGATAAAGATTGCAACCCTAACCTTGCAGATTTCACATCACTCTTCAGTTCCTTTCTTTGCTTGGCTTTTCTCCCTTGTAGTACCGACAGCTTGTTCACCCTTCAAGATCTATCTCCTTGAGTTCTTCTGCTTGTTATGCCAATGCACTCTTATGGTCACTTGATCAACTCAGAGTCTTAATGCTCTATTCTTACTCCTCAAGGTGTCCTCTTCTTGACACTTCACACTAGCCTTCTCTTGGCTTCTTCACATGATCACACTCATGACCAACTCCCTCTCACACTCATTTGATCTTTGACTTGTAGCTCCTTATAAAGAAGTTTGGTTCTTCATTTTATGCTCAAATCTTGATTTGATCTTGAGAAAACTATATTGTTTTCCCTCCAAATTTCTTCTTCTCAAAACTTCATGATAAGTCCACCAGCATTCGCCTTGAATTGGTTTGCATGGTTTACATAGAATTCTGTGACATCTACTCATCATCCTTATCATCCAACTAATTTCACAAAATTCAATGTAACAAACTTATCGTTATAGATCTGGTGAATCTTTGACTTAATAAATATTGCAGCAACTTGACATCATTGGTTTACAGATGCTTGACACCTTCTATGTTACTCGGCTCCTATTGTCGTTTTACTAGCACTTGGTACCTATAGCATTTCTGCTTTTCTTAGTACTTGAAGACTTACTCGACATCCATTACCTTTTTTCTGATGCTCAGCACTTGAAAAATTCTATGTTACTCGACATGTAAAGGATTGCTCGGCACACACTAAAGTTGAACTTGCTCGACTTCAACTAAGAATCTTCTCAGCTCTAACTAGCTTTCTTGGCTCTCTCTAATGAACTTAGTTAGGCTTTACAAATGACTTAGTTAAACCTTACATCTTTGATGTGTCTAAGTGTGTCCATTCTCTGTGTCTTAGAGTATGTCATCAATAGACTATTTTATCAATGGCTTAGCTGATCCTTATACTTCTTTTGAACATCATAACTTCAACCTTTCTCTAGGTGCTCTAGTTACATCTTATTGATTGTCTCCTCCTTGTCAATCAACCAATTTATAGTACTTGGATCACTGAAGCAATTGTCATTCCTACAAGTGACAAGTTTGACATCAATGACAAAACAATGATTGAAAATATTCTTTACTAGTTCTATTATTCTTCATTCATGATCCTTTTAATCATTTCCAACAATCTCCCTCTTTGGCATTGATGGCAAACCAAATTGATCAATTGATTGAGCTGATCAACTTAGTTACCACCAAAATTAGATACCAAATATAAAACTTGTTGTCATTACATATCTTCCTCTTGACTACTGCATCCTTACTATTGATCTCATATATCTCCTTATCTTTACCTTTCATTGATTAGTTTCTCATAAATCTCCCTCTTTGACATAAATGCCAAAGATATAGCATCTTCAACCTACTAAATGTAAGCTTTGCATCTTATTTTTTCTCCCTCTGTCACCATGCTTGTGACTGATCTGAAATTTCTATTCCTATTGTCCTCCTCTGCATCATTCTACTAATATTCCAATGATCTACTCTTGTTGATGCAGGGAAGCTTCTTTGTTCCTTTAGATTGCTTGAGTTAGGTTCATTACCCCCAACTTGCCTCTAAGATATTCATAAGTATCTTTGGGCAATGGTTTGGTGAAGATATCTACAATTTGTTCCTTTGTGTGAATGTACTCAATCTTTACTTGTTTTTCTTCCACCAATTCTCTTACATAGTGATACTTGATTGCAATATGCTTGGTTTTTGCATGCATTACTCGATTCTTGGATATGTTTATAGCACTTGTATTATCACAATACAGTATCACAGGTTTAGTTACCTCTTCTTTCATTCCTTTCAATAGATGTTTAAGCCATACAATGTTTGTGCAAGTGACTACTACTGCCACATATTCTGCTTCTGCAGTGGACTAAGATGTGCATGTTTGTTTCTTGCTAGTCCAAGTAACTAGTCTTCTTCCTAAGAATAGTGCTCCTCCACTTGTGCTTTTCCTGTCATCAATGTTGCCTCCCCAATCTACGTTTGTGTATGCATTGAGCTCAAAATTTTCATTCTTTTTGTAATATAGGCCAAAATCATCAGTTCCTTTGAGATACCTCATTATCCTTTTTACTACCATGAGATTATTTTCTTTAGGATTAGCAGAGGATCTAGCCACTATTCCAACTGCTAGTGCTATGTATAACATATTGTAGTTTTCCAATCATGGATCTGTACACTGTTTGATTGACTTCAACAGGTTCATCATTTTTGGATAGCTTATATCTTGTTGCCATTGGTGTGCTGACTGGTTTGGAGTCTTCCAATCCAAACGTCCTGAGTATCTCTTTGATGTACTTTGATTGTGTCATGAATATACCATGTTTTAGTTGATGTACTTGTAATCCAACAAAGAACTTGATTTCTCCAAACATAGACATTGCAAACTCATGTTTCATTTTGTTAGCAAAACTTTTGTAAAGTGCTTCCTTTCCTCCAAAAACTATGTCATCCATAAAGATTTCAGATACAAGGATATCCTTACGTTCTTCTGATTTGATGTACATGTTGTTGTTATCATCAGTTCTTTCAAATCTTATTTGCACTAGATACTTGTGAAGTCTCTCATACCATGCTCTAAGGGCTTGCTTTAATCCATATAGAGCCTTATGCAATTTGCATACCTTATTTTTGTTATTTTCATCAACACATCCTTCTGGTTTCTCTATGTAGACTTCTACTTCATGTATACCATTCAAAAATGTGGATTTAACATCCATTTGGTAGATTTTAAATCCTTTGAAGGCTGCATATGCTAGTAAAGTCCTTACTCCTTCCATTCTGGCAACTGGAGCAAATGTTTCTCCATAGTCTTGTCCTTCTTCTTGTGCATACCCCTTGTATATTAGTCTTGCCTTATTCCTTGTGATTTCACCATTCTCATCTAACTTGTTTCTAAATACCCACTTAGTTCCAATTACATTTTTGTCAGCTGGTCTTGAGACTAAGGTCCATGTCTTGTTCTTCTCAATTTTTTCTATTTCTTCTTTCATAGCATTGTACTAGTCATCATCTTTTATGGATTCACTTACTATTTTTGTTTCCATTTTACTGAGCAAACATGAATAACTTCTGAGTCTATTCCTTTTCATTGGTCTTGCCTCTTTGTTTCCAATAATTTGTTCTTCAGGATGATTTCTACGTACATACTTTGCCAATACTGGTTCTTTCCTTATTTGCATGTTGTCTCTTTCAAAATTTGAATACTCATGCATATTTTCATTAGGTATTTGTTCATTTCCTTTATGTTGACAGTTCTCAAAATCTGAATGAACATTCTTTGTATTCTACAGCTCAGCTTTTGAATGTGTCTACTGCTCGACATTCGCTGTTTGTGATTTGACAAATGTTGGATTTTGTTGCTAATTGTCATTCTGAGTTGCAACTTCACCATTATTAGGTATACCTTCATAAAATTATACAAAGGTCTTTTATTCTTCTACTTTCTTGGTGTTATCAACACTTTGAACTTCTGCAAGCTCATCAAATTTCACATTTGTGCTTTCTACTACTTTGTTAGTATTAATATTCAAGCACTTATAAGCTTTTCTTCTAGTAGAATAACCAAGAAATGTGCCTTCCTCACTCTTTGCATCAAACTTTCCATTTCTAGACTCTTTATATATATAGCATTTGCATCCAAATATTTTGAAATGTTTTACATTAGGAGAATGCCCATACCACAATTCAAAAGGTGTTGCATTTGTACCTTTCTTGACTTTAACTCTATTGAGTGTGTAGACTGTAGTACTTACAACTTCTCTCTAGTACTTGAGTGCAACATTCTTCTCCATCATTAAGGTCCTGGCATAGTCAATAACTTATCTATTCATTCTTTCTGTTATACCATTCTGAGGTGGAGTCCTAGGTGTTGATGTCTATCTTTTGATTCCTCTTTCATTACAAAATTCTTCAAATTCTCTTGATGGGAATTCACCTCCTCTATAAGATCTGAGACATTTTAGGCTCTTCCCAGTCTCTTTCTCAACTTTGGCTAAGTACCATTTGAACATTTGGAATGCATCTGATTTTTTTTTTAGGAACATGACTGTCATCATCCTTGAATAGTCATCTACAAATAGCATTATGTATCTATCACCTTTGTAGCTTTGCACTTCAATAGGACCACACAAGTCAGTATGAACTAGCTCTAATCATTAGAAGTATAAGTTTTTCTTTTGAAAGTTGACTTGGTCATCTTCCCTAGTTGGCATTGTTTGCACATGGTGTTATCAAGATTTTTCAACTTTGGTAGATCTCTAACTTTCTTTATTTTGCTAATGCTTATCAGATTGTCAAAATTTACATGAAATAGCCTCTTATTCCATAACCATACATCATTAATTTGAACAATGAGACAAGAAGCATCTTCCATGTCTAGGTAGAACAAATTACTCCAAGTCTAATCACCTTTTCCTAATAGACTTCCTTGGGAATCATAGATCTTGGCAACTCTATTTTCAAATTCAACCTTGCATCCTATATTGTCTAACTGTGAGACACTTAACAAGTTATAATTTAGGCTTTCAACATAGTATGCATTATCACATGTTATCTTTTCAGTAAGCTTGATACTACCTTTCCCTTTGATCTGACATGGTGCATTGTTACCAAATCTAACACTGTTTCCTTCATATTGAGTAAAGGAAATGAACTTACTTTTATCTCCAGTTATGTGATGAAAGCATTTGATGTCTATGATCCATTTTTTATTCTTGTTCATGTAGGTTACCAGGAAAGTTGCTTCATCTTCATCTGATTCATCTTTCATAGCCACATAGACTACTTCATCATCATTCTTGTCAAAGTCTTCTTCAACAATGTAGCATCTTTTGCCTTTACCTCTATAGTCCTTGTTGTCCTCCTTTTTTTTTTTGAAGTTGCCTCCATCCTTGTAATTTTTCTTTTGTGTGCATCTGGCTGCAATATGACCAACTTCATTATAGTTGAAACAAATGATTGGCAGCTTACATTTGAATTTTCCTCTTCCTCTGTGAAATCTTCTTGCTAGTAATGCCTCCAATTGATCTACATCATCTTCATCAATGCTGTTGTAAATAGATACACACTTTCCTTTTCCACTCTTTTTCTTTGTTTGCACCTCCTCATTGTCTTTTATTATCATCTTGGCTTTGAATGCAAATTCAATTTTTTCTAGCTTGTAGTTGTCAAAGTTGGATAGCTCAAAGGCAGTGAGTCTTCCAATTATTCGTTCAAATGACAATGTGTTTCCTAGTATACACCTTAGCTCTTGGATGGCTGATACTCTTATAGCATAGATAGGAAGCAAAGTTCTTAGGTATTTGCTACATACTATTTCTTCTGCTAACTGTCCTCCTAGGCTTCTTATGGCACTGACCACTTCCTTCATCCTTGCACCATATTGAGTAGCATTCTCTCCTTCTTCCATTTTCATGTCATCAAATTTTCCTCTTAGGCTCTCTCTTTTGACTCTCTTGACATTATCATCACCTCCATAGATTCTTGATAATGTTTCCCACATTTGATGAGTTGTACCACATTCTTTGATGTCATCATACTTGGCATAGCTTAGTGCTAAAGCAATGTCTAACATCACTTGATTGTGCTCCTTCTTCTTGCTCATGTCATCTATAGCAAGGGGTCCTATAGGGTCTACATGATCAACTATGATTGAGGCCTATGCATAGTCACCTATTGATCTAAGGTGTAGCTTCATCAAACTTTTCCATGCAACAAAGTTGTCTTTGTTTAGTTTGGGAACTTCTCTTTTGGACATCTTGATCTTCCTACTACTAATACCTTGAAACAAATCAGTAGTGGGCTCTGATACCAATTGTTAGAATTTTTTAGAATAACTAAGAGGGGGGTGAATCAATTATTTGGTCCAATAATGTCCAATAAAACTTTCTAATAAAATAGAGGTGAATCAAAAGTATTATCCTTTTTCCTTTCTTATCATGCATGTAATTAAACATTAATCAATCATGAAAATTAATCATGCATCACTACATAAAACAAAGGATTTTGATGACCTAGAAACCCTCCAAGAATAAGAAGGTAAGACTAGAGTTGGGATGACACCCACAAAATAACTGCATAATTGATTTCAACCACTTCTGATGGTTTGCCCTATTAAAGGCCTGCCCTATTAAAGAATTTACATACTGTCAGATGTGACCCTATTAAAGGATTTCTACACCCTATTAGGAGTGTGCCCTATTAAAGGACTTAAGAACATTCAACTTAGAATGTCACCCTGTTAAAAGATTTACATAGAGCTGTTAGGCTCACCCAAGTCCATGGGATTTATAGTCACCTTATCAAAAGAATCTTTTATCCCTCTCTAAGGATCTCCTATCCTTCTCCTAAGGATCTCTTATCCTTCTCCTGGGGATCTTCTATCCTTTTCCTAAGGCTTATCTACCTAGCTATTAATCTAACCTAGAAATGTAGGATTTCAATATCTAATACAATTGTAAGAGAGTATTAGAAGGGTTTTGACCTGATAAAGATTACAACCCTAACCTTGTAGATTTCAAATCACTCTTCAGTTTCTTTCTTCGCTTGGTATTTATCCCTTGTAGTACTGATAGCTTGTTCACCCTTCAAGATCTGTCTCCTTGAGTTCTTCTACTTGTTATGCCAATGCATTCTTATGGTCACTTGATCAACTTAGATTCTTAATGCTCTATTCTTACTTGTCACTATGTCCTCTTCTTGACACTTCACACTAGCCTTCTCTTGGATTCTTCACATGATCACACTCATGACCAAATCCCTCTCACACTCATTTGATCTCTGACCTGTAGCTCCTTATAAAGAAGTTATGTTCTTCATTTCCCGCTCAAATCTTGATTTGATCGTGAGAAAATGATATTGTTTTCCCTCCAAATTACTTCTTCTAGAAACTTCATGATAAGTCCACCAGCATTCCCTTGAATTGGTTTGCATGGTTTAAATAGAATTTTGTGACATCTACTTATCATCCTTATCATCCAACTAACTTCACAAAATTCAATGTAACAAACTTATCGTTATAGATTTGGCGAATCTTTGACTTAACAAATATCGCAACAACTCAACATCATTGGTTTACTGATGCTTGACACCTTCTATGTTACTCAGCTCCTACTTTTGTTTTACTGGCACTCGATAGCTATAGCATTTTTTCTTTTGTCAGTACTTAAAGACTTACTCGGCATCCATTACATTTTTTATGATGCTCAAAACCTGAACAATTCTATGTTACTCGGCACCTAAGGGATTGCTCGGAACACATTAAAGTTGAACTTTCTCAGCTTGAACTAAGAATCTACTTGGCTCTAACTAGCTTGCTTGGCTCTCTCTAATGAACTTAGTTAGGCTTTACAAATGACTTAGTTAAACCTTACATCTTTGATGTGTCTAAGTGTGTCCATTCTCTATGTCTTAGAGTATGTCATCAATAGACTATTTTATCAATGGCTTAGCTGATCCTCATACCTTTTTTGAACATCATAACTTCAACCTTTCTCTAGGTGCTCTAGTTAGATCTTATTGATTGTCTCCTCCTTGTCAATCAACCAATTTATAGTACTTGGATCACTTAAGCAATTTCCATTCCTGCAAGTAGCAAGTTTGACATCAATGACAAAACAATGATTGAAAACATTCTTTACTAGTTCTAGTATTCTTCATTCATGATCCTTTCAATCATTTCCAACAAGAGGGAGAGGAAGGATTATTGGACTAAGCTTTTCTCTATTATTTGGAATAGTAATCTTAACAAAGTTATTATAATGGGAGATTTCAATACTTCCCTTATTGATGAGAAAAAATTAGGGGGTCTTGCCCTAGATATGGATAGCAAGTTGGATCTTTCAAATTTCATTAATAGTTTGGCTCTCCTAGATGTTGTTCTCTCAGGTGGGGTTTACACATGGTCTAATAGGTGAATAGGGAGGGAGTGCATCCAGGTTCATTTAGATAGAGCCCTCATCTCTCTAGATTGGTTGAATTCTTTCTCTTGTAAGCTTTCCCTTCTCCCTAGAGTTGGGTTTGATCATTCCCCCATTTCCCTCTCGATTGCATCTATTGGGGCCAAGAGGAATCATCCTTTTTAGTTTGAAAAGATGTGGATATCTCATCTAGACCTTTTGATAGGATCTACTCTTTGTGGAGTATTGAGGTGGAAGTGATTGCTATGTTATAGGTTGCCAAGAAATTGAGTAACATTAAACATTATATTAAAGTTTGGAACAAGATGGATTTTGGTCATATTTTTCAAGAAAAAGAAGAGATGGTAGATAAGCTTAGTAGTATTCAAGATATTATTTAGTAGGATGGATATAATGATCAGAATAGGAATATAGAGATGTCAATTCTCAATGATTTTCATAACATTATAAGTAGAGAAGAGAACTTTTGGAAACAAAGATCCAAAATTAATTGGCTTAAAGAGGGCAATCAAAACACCAAATTTTTCCACCTTTCCACTCTTAAGCATAGACCTAATAATAGGATCACAAGAATTAAGAAGGGCTAGGATCTTTTGACATGAGATAAAGGTATTTCTACTGAAGTTGTTTCCTTTTTCTCTTCTCTTCTTTCCTGGGATCCCATGTTATTTGTGGTGGATTAGAATGAAATTGTTTCATCTCTTCCCTAGTTAATTCAACCACACCACAGTAATATGTTGTAGGTGATTCCTAAGGCTCAGGAAGTTAGACAAGCTATGTTCTCTCTTCTAGTAGATAAAGCCCAAAGGCTGGATGGTTTTCCTATGTTCTTCTTTTAGGTATATTGGGAGGTGGTTATGGAGGATGTTGTCAAGGTGGTGTAGGAATTTTTTGGGGCGAGGAATCTTCTTAAAGAACTCAACTCTAAACTTTTGGTCCTCATTCCTAAAGTCCCATGGGAAGATTCAATGGATCAATTCAAGCCCATTAGTCTTTATAATTCATTCTGCTAGATCATTTCGAAGGTGTTGACATCCATAATCCTTAATGTTCTTCCTTTGATCGTATCTCAGCAGCAGATGGGTTTTGTCCCTAGAAGACAGATCTTGGATTCTATCATGATGGTTCATGAAGTCATTCATTCATTGGAAGTAGGTAAAAGAGAAGGACTTCTACTCAAGTTGGATCTCTCCAAATCCTATGACTAGGTGGACTGGACTTTCCTTGGTTCTATTCTCCAAGCTTTTGGTTTTGATCATGAGGTGCGTAAACTCATTTCTCAACTTATTTCTATTTCTTCGCTTGCCATAATGATCAATGGGGCTCCTTATAATTTCTTCAAACCTTCAAGAGGCTTAATGTAGGGAGATCCCCTATCTCTTATCCTATTTATTATCATGGTTGAGTGTATTGGTAGGTTGATTTAGAGAAAAAGACAAGATGGGATATTAAGAGGAATCAAATTTTCTTTAGGACATGTTTCTTTTACCCATCAATAGTTTGTATATGACACTATCATGGGAGGGGATTCTTTGGTTTAGGAGACTAAAGAGATGAAGAAATTAGTGGATGTGTATATCAGGGGATCAAGTTAGCTCATTAATTGGGCAAAAAGCTCAGTTTTCTTTATTAATAATCCTATTGAAAGATAGAGGAAGATTGTTGGGATTCTTGGGTGTCGAATTGGAAACCTTCCAACTACCTATCTTGGTCTCTCAATGGGAACTAAGCTGCTAGATTCTTTCTGTAATGTGATTCTTGATAGGTTTAGTAAGACGTTGGTAGGATGGAAAGGTACCACTTTAAGCCAAGCTAGAAATTGTCTTTTGGTGAAATCCTCTCTTCAGAATCTTCTAATGTATTCCCTAAGTCTCTTTAGGATACTAGCCAAACACAGTAATAAATTGGAAATGATCTAGAAATATTTTCTTTGGTCTAGTCTTGAGGAGCACAAAAGATACCCTATTATCGCTTGGGATAATGTTTTCCTCCCCAAGAGTTGTGGAGGTCTTGGAATTAGGAAACTAAGACATCTTAATAAGGCTCTTCTAGCTAAGCATATCTAGTGCATTTTAAATAGTATGGGGGAATGGAGAGACATTTTAGTGGAGAAATATATTAGAAGGCCTTCTCTAAGGTTTTTTCTCAATGGTCATGACATCCTAAATAGTTCAGTCATTTGGAATGGTATTCTTAAGGAAAGAGACCAAGTAGAAAGTGGGAAATGATGAAGATATCCTTTCTAGCATGTTAATTGGTTGTTTCAAGGTCCTCTCATTAACAATCCTATTTATGACAATTGGGAAAAAATTTGTATTAGGCAATTTGTATTGAAAGTTAGAGACTACAGAATAGACCAGGGATGGAGAGACCTATCTCTCAACTCAAATGATCTCAAGCCGATAATGGTGATGTTGAATTCAATGATCTTGAACAATAAGAGGGATGAATTAATATGGGAGGATAATCCTAATGGTTGCTACTTAGTGGCATCAGGGTATAATTCCCTATGGAGCTTGAAAGAGAAACCTCCTTGGGCTAAGGCCTAGTTTCCTAGCCTTACCCCTAGGATTAATATGTTCTTCTAGCTAATGTTACAAGATAAAATTCTCACTTTGGATAATTGGGCAAAGAAAGGTCAGCATATCCCAAATAGATGTATTCTTTGCAAGCATCAATTGGAGTCGGTTAATCATTTTTTTATCCATTGTCCATACTCCATGGAGGTTTGGGATTTTTCTCACTAAGAAATATGGGGTGAGTTGGTGCAAGCTACCTGATATTTTGGATTTTGTTTTCTCAATCAGATATTATGTATAAAGGCACAAATTTGCATGCTATAAGCTCCTAGAATTTGCCTCACTTATGTTGGGGAGTTTGGAAGGAGAGAAACAATCGAATTTGTAGAGATAGGAAGGAACCTACTTATGTACTTGTAGACAAAATCAATAGTAATATGAAGGAAAATGTCTAGATAAGAAAGGGGGAGACATTGAAGATGAAGGTAGGAATAAGGAAAAGGAAAAGGACAGGAGAACTAAACGACATGAGGTGAAATGGAAACTCCCACCTAAGGGTTGGCACAAAGCCAAATTTGATGGAGCAACTAAAGGGAATCCTGGTCTTTCAAGTTGTGGAGGAATAATTTGAAGCTGTCATGGTGAAGGAGTTGCTGCTTTCTCCTACCCCTTGGGAATCTAGACATATCATTATGCTAAAGCCAATGCTACTACCTACACTGTTAAATTAGCCCTAGATGTGGGAGTCAAAAAATTATGGCTAGAGGGGGACTCTAATAATATTATCAGATGTATCAAAGAGGTTCTTCACCCTTCCTAGACAATTACAAATATAATTGAAGAAATCCGTAAAACACTTGGCAAATTTGAATGCATTTATATAAGCCATGAGTACAGGGAGGCTAATTTTTTGGCTGATTGGTTTACTAATAAAGCAGTAAAGAAAGATATGGTGATGAAATAGAACATCGATAGGAATATTTTGGTAGATGCAAAAAGCCTAATTGATCAAGAGAGGATACAGGGAGGTACATGTGAAATCTTAAGTTAATTATGGAAATTATTGCAAATATGGGTGCAAGGCAATATAATTATTGTAAATATGAAAGGAATAGGTGGATGAAATTTTCTATGTCAAATTGATATGCTTTATGGGTCATCTATTTCTTTTACCATTTTTGTGGAATTAAAAGATAAAGCGGTGAAAGACAAAGCTATTTCAAACAAAGTATATAGTGGATTGAGGAAGGGAAATAGAGGACAACATTTATGAGAATTGAAAATGTTTAGGCTATAGAGATGGTGGATGAAAGGAGTAGGAAAGAACTAGTAGGTGAGGCGAACAAATGGAAGAAAAGAACCAAAGTTTGGGAGAAGCTTGAAAAGGGTGGAATTGAAAATTATATCGTCAAGCTTCATCGATATTACCTAGTGATAACCAATCTTATGGTAAATTCATGAAAGGATGGTAGGGTCAAAGTGGATGGGGTGTCATATCAAATAACTATGGAGGTCATCATCCATGTCACTAAAATTCCAAATGAGGGATTAAAGTCCTATAGAGATAAAAAGGTGTCTGCAAATGTAGTTAAGGATATTTCCAAGAACATAGAAGAGAAAAAGGAATTGGTGAAATGCAAGAGCTACTATAAGATGGACTTGATTAAGAAGCTTTGGAGGTATGTTTTGAGGGCCATTATTGAATATATATCTTTGGATACAAGATTTGATAGGGTTAGAACCCATCATTTTGTTTTGCTTAATCATTTTCATTATGGGGTTAAGGTTTCCTTTTTGTTTTATTTGTATCCTTCCATGCACAAGAGCATTTTTGGGCACAAGAAAAAATCTACTTCTAACCTGGCCCTGCATGATAGTTTACTTATCTTGATCTATGAGCATTTTAAGGCTCAATCTAGGAGTTAAATCATGGATCATGTAGTGGCTGCTTCTGAGGAGATGAGAATCTCTAACTTCTCCTTAGATACAAAAGATGTTCAGAGTATAAGCTCGAAGGAGGAGGAATATTATCTCTCATTTGGAAAGAAGGAAAGGGGAATAGATAAGGAAATTGCTACTTTGACTAAAGTTCTATATAGGAAAAACCCTAGGAGAATTGGGCCTAAAACTGCTCATTAGGGGGAAGAAGAGTATAATGAGGAAGGTGAAGACATGGATACAAATGAGGAGAACAAGGGTGAGGAAGATGAAGATAGAGAGGAGCCAGTTGATAACCCTAGAAAGAAGCAAAGGAGGATGAAAGAGGAGGATATACCCTTAGAGGGGAAAGTTGATTCTAGTCTAGAGATTTCAATGATTCCTCCCTCTCCAAGTCCCCCATTGGAGCATGAAAAGGAGAAAATGGAGGAAGGAAGTGGTGAGGTGGCTATTAAAGAGAGGTGTATGGCTTGGAAAAAATTCAATGTTAGAAATTCAAAGATGGGGATTGTGAGAGAAGTCATGAATCCCCAAATCCTTGAAGAAAAAGAGGTAAAGATCCAAATGGAGGAAATTATTGATCTGGTGCTAGTGGCCATTACTAATAATGCGAGGGAAGTAGGAATGAACCTGTTTAACAATGCAAGAAACAACACGATAGACGATTTCATATCAATTAAATGGTTGTTTCATGAATTGCAAGAGGTAAAAGAAAGAATGAGATAGTTGGAAAGTTAGGGGAAGAAGAGTGAGAAAGGGAATTTGACAGATTAAGGGAATGGTATCAGGTTGGTTGAAAAAAGGATGAAAATTTTGGAGACTTAGAACCTTAACATGGCTAACCAAATGATCTCTATTCAGAACTCTTTCAATGAAAAAATTGTTACTCTTGTTAGAAAGCTGAAAGCCAAGGGTTTTCTAGAGAACAATAAGGGAAAGGAAAAAGTTGAAGATAGGATGGATGAGGAAACCATCACAGACATAATCCATAGCTAGTTGGATCAAACCTACTTGAAGAATCAAGAGAAAATGGCTGAGGAGTTTCAGAAAGCCTATGAAGTGACAGAAACTATGCAAGACCTTCAAAGGAAGGTGGAGGAGTAAATAAAGGATTATCAATTTCTGTCTTTTGGCTTTTCTGGTTTTTGTCAATTTTTTTTGTTTGGCTTTCTGCCTATCTTTCAATTTAGCCTATATGTTGGCCATAGTTCTATTTCTAGGATTTTTTGTTCTATTTTTAGCCCTCTAATATGTAACAACTTTTGAGTTTCAGGATCCCTGCAAAGCCTATTTTTCTTATTAAAAACACTTAAGCCAAATGTGATAATTCTTAAAAGCAAAAAACAATTTTTCAAGTCTTTATTATGTGATAATTCTAGAGAGTCAAATGAATTTAATGTTCAATGCATAAGAAATGCATATACAAATTATGGAGAGTTGTACAAATTTCCACATGAAATAGACAATATTGATGTTTCTACACCAGTTGTGTGGAATAGATTTGAGTATGAGATATATTGAATAAAGAATGAAGAAGAATAAAAAAAAAGCTTTAAAGGAGAGAAATTTCTCATATGGTGATTTTATAGATAAATTCAAAACTATAATTTATCCACACATCCAGCATGGTCATGGTGCAACATGGCAAGTGAAACAATTTTGAGATTCAAAAAATTGTTTCTGAGTAGGATGTGTAATGTCAAGTATAGACTTCTCTGAAAACTATACCTTTTCCCCTCAAAATGAAATTCAAGCTAAATATTATCACTTAGATAAAGTTGCAATTTTTGTACAAGTTTCCTACATACATGTGGAATTTGAGGTGGATGGGGTAGAAAGTATCAATCTAGATGAACACATTATCATCAAGGAGGTCTATTTTTATCTTAGTGATGATAGAGTTCACAATAGGAGCTATGTATCCCATTGTTTTGGAATGTTCTTTGATGATCTTGTGAATCATGGGATAAATGCTTTAGAACATTGGATTTGGTCCAATGGTTGTGGTTGTATGTGTATTTGAGGGTTAAACTTTAAAATTTCATGCACATATTTAATTAACTAAAAAATTAATTATATATAGATTTGATTACTTGTATATTTTTTTTCATAGGGAAATTTAAGTCTACAAAAGCATTGAATTGGCTTGCAACACAACATGTGAGATGAAATGTTAAGTTTCTTTGTAACTAATTTGAAAATGGTCATGGAAAAGGAGAGCATGATGGAGTAGGATCATGTGTAAAGCATGCACTTGGCCAACATGAACTTTTAGGTATAATATTGTTATGTACTAATTAAATTTGACGTATGACCATCTTGCTAGAAAATTCTTTTATATTTTGTTAAAATTCATGCAATTTTATTTCCTATATAGGTGCAAAGATAGACAAAGAAAATCAAGTTGTTGAATGGTACAAATCTCATTTTTCTCCTCGTGATACAACCTATAATAAATAATCTTTGTGGAAAGTGAAAGGTAAGATGTCCATTTTTCTTTGATATGATTACTTTAATGTTTTGATTATTGACATAGATACTTGCCAATTCAATGTGTTACAGACATTGATCAATCAAATCCTTACAATTGTCAACCCATTATTGGAATTATAAGATTGCATCAAATAATGACTACCAAAAAACACAAACCTCCAGTAATTCAAGTAAGACAAAAATCATGTTTTTTTGATGTCTGCATTCAAAATAATGCATTGGGTCAATGTGAGAATATTGTGAATGGGTATGCCTCTGAATGGACATGGAAACACATAATCAGAACTACCCCTTATGAAGAAGATGAACATGACATAGACATTTGGGTGTCTAAATTTATCTAAGAACCTACCCTGACCCTACCAAACATGTCTAGGGATATCAGTGTAATCAACATCTTGATGTAGGTGAAATTCTGTAAAACTTGTTTACAAACATATAAGGGGAACTCATCCTTTTGGGGCCACACATGATGTGTAACCAACCAATGAAGATATATGAAAGGTTCCACCAATATATTAGTACACCTTGTAGCATGGTATCCTATGACCTTTTTCAAAGGCTGATGATATGCGAACATGCTCTTGACACTCTCCATTGACACCATTTCATCTATCTCCCTCCACCTCAAACCACCACTAACACTATAGGAAAGAGTACTATGAAATGTATCCAAACTTACACTATCATAAGGGTTAAAACTCATGATAGTATGCATCATACTAATCAACTCATCTCTAATCACAATCACCTTATCCCTATGTTGTAGGGTAGGTGAAGCCTGTAGAATTTGATCAATAGTTTGAAGTGTCCTCTGTAAGTGTTGAATAGTCTCATTGAATAATGTCTCCCTATCATAAGTACTAGTAGTGTATCTAAGGGTATGGAAATGTACTATAGCCTTTCTAGAATCACTACTCCCAGATGCCATAGTGATGAAAGATATTAAAAAACAAAACTAGATAGCTAATAATAGAGATTTGCACATGCACATATATACATATATACATAGATTATTTTATAAACTAATTAAATCAAAACACACTAAATGAATCTTGCTAAACAAACATATTTTATGTAACATATAAAGAAATGTTAACTACATTGCATTTTTTTTTCAATAATAGGTACAAATCAAATTTAGATAACAAGTTTAGGGATTATGGGGTTAGATAGAAATATAGGGTTTACAGAGATGGGGTTTAGGAGTTAGAGAGTGGTGTAGGGTTTACAGATATGGGGTTTAGGATTTAGAGAGTGGTTTAGGGTTTAGAGAGATGGTTTTTAGGGGTTAGAGAGCAGTTTAGGGTATAGAGAGATGGGGTTTACAAAGATGGGGTTTAGGAGTTAGAGAACAATTTAGGATTTAGAGAGATAGGATTAGAGAGTGGTTTAGGGTTTAGAGAGATGGAGTTTAGGAATTATAGAGAGATAAAGGGTTAAAACTTTGGGATCTAGAGAGAGAGTATATGTTAGGGTTGAGAGAGATGAGGTTGTGTGTGTGTGTGTGTGTGTGTGTGTGTGTGTGTGTGTGTGTGTGTGTGTGTGTGTGTGTGTGTGTGAGAGAGAGAGAGAGAGAGAGAGAGAGAGAGAGATGAAGTTACATTAGGGATTATGGGGTTAGAAAGTAGTTTATGGTTTAGAGAGATGGGGTTTAGGAGTTAGAGAGAGATAAAGGGTTTAAAGTTTGAGATCTAGAGAGAGAGTAGGTTAGGGTTGGGAGAGATGAAGCTATGTAAGAAAGAGAGATAAGATGGGAGAGATGAAGTTATGTTAGGAATTATGGGGTTAGAGATTGGTTTAGGGTTTAGAGAGATGGGGTTTTCGAGCTAGAGAGTGGTTTAGGGTGTTAGGATTAAACATCAAATAGAAATAACAATTACATGCAAATATAACCAATATCAAAAAATAATAGATCACAGAAAAAAGAGCACAAGACATCAAGATTTAACATGATTCACCTAATCCCTAGGCTATGTCCACCAAACAACAAGTCCAATATTATTACGATTTAGTGATTACAACCTGATTACAATTTGTAATCCCTTATAGCTCAATACCACCACAACAACCAATTTTTTGCATCACACCTTATAGAGCAATCCCTAACCCTAAGCCCTTTTATAAAAGTATTTTTTCCACTTTAGGGTTAAAATTAATTACAACACGTCAGCTATAAATTGGCAAATATAAGCAATAACCAATTGGCAAATAGTATGTACAATACTTCCTTGATCAATCACCACAAACTAACGTAGGGTTTACAGAGATGGGGTTTAGGAGTTAGAGAGTGGGAGAGTGGTTTAGGATTTAGAGAGATAGGGTTTAGGGGTTAGAGAGAGGCTTAGGCTTTAGAAAGATAGGGTTTAGGAGTGGGAGAGATGATGCTATGTAAGAGAGAAAGTAGGTTAGGGTTGGGAGAGATGAGGTTATATGAGAGAGAGAGAGAGAGAGAGAGAGAGAGAGAGAGAGAGAGAGAGAGAGAGAGAGAGAGAGAGAGAGAGAGAGAGAGAGAGGAGATGGGAGAGATGAAGTTACATTAGGGATTATGGGGTTAGAGAGTAGTTTAGGGTTTAGAGAGATTGGATTTAGGAGTTAGAGAGAGATAGAGGGTTAAAAGTTTGAGATCTAGAGAGAGAGTATCTTAGAGATGGGAGAGATGAAGTTATTGAAGAGAGATATGAGATGGGAGTGATGAAGTTATGTTAGGGATTATGGGGTTAGGGTGCAGTTTAGGGTTTACAGAGATGGGGTTTAGGAGTTAGAGAGTGGTTTAGGGTTTAGAGATATATATAAAATTTATGAGTTAGAAAGAGATAGAGGGTTAAAAGTTTGAGATCTAGAGAGAGAGGGTTGAACATTTATGGTTTAGGTCAACATATTTGGATTTAAGGTTCAATATAGGAGTTAGAGTCTAATTTGATTCAATGTGAGAGTTTGAGTTTGAGTTTGATTAGGTTTAATGTTGTGATTTAATTACATTCAATGTTAAGTTATACTCTTGCCTATAATTTATAAGGTTCAACGTTAAGGTTTCAATTAGAATTTATTTTTGTTCATGATAAGAGGTAGAGTTTGATTTAGTTCAATCTAATAGTTTTTGTTACCAATTTATAGTAGTTTCTAAAATTTTACCTTTAGAACAATTTCTAATGATTTATAAGAAAAATATATTTTAAAAAAAATTCCCTAATTTATATCTAACTAATTTTCTATATTTAATAAAAATTTCTTTTTGTTTTCTAAAGTTTTAAAAGTTTCAAACTGTTCTTAATATTTTCTAAATTTTCTAATATTTTCTCCTATTCTCTATATATTTTCACACTATTTTGTATAAATAATGTTTTACAATTAATCTAATTTCTCTAATAATGTCTAAGCTTTACTAAATTTCAATACTTTTTCTAAACTTTATTTAATATTATAGTACTTAAAACCATAAATGTATAATAATATTAAAAAAGTTGAACTCTTTAAAACAATCTACATTAAAAATACATATTAAAACCCATATTTTTACCTAATAAAACATAAAATAAAACTTAACACATATTAAAAAATTAGAGAAAATTGCTAACATGCTCGATTTGACCAAATGACTCTTGTAGCTTTTCTTGCTCTATCATTCCAACAAGCTCGTATGATGTAAATGATCGAAAAATTTGTCTCTCTATGGCTTATATAATTTTCCATGTTTTGGTCAGATCCAATCCCTACAGATGTGTACATGTCACTTGGTGTCTAGTCAGTGCCATGTGGTTTCAACTACATTCGGTCCCCTCGAAAGCTGTCTGATCAGATCAACAAAGTTAGCCCCAAAGGTGACACAGATCTGTGCTTGCACCCATAAATATAACCAACTCTAACACTATGTATTACTTGTAACTCATGTCTCAATTTAATCCAAAGGTTTCAAAAAATATTTCTTGATAAAAAAATCATTTGTTTTTAACTATTATCAACACTAACATCTATGTATCAGCTATCATTCAAGTCTAAACTCAATCCAATGTTTTTCCATGTAAAGACCTACTTTTTTTTTAATGATCATTAAGTTGAAATATTTTGTTGAAATCTTTTGAAATCATTTATAGGATAGAAAAAGAAAATTATAGTTGAAAATTGGAATGAATTACTAGACCCTACTCATCTACTTTGTAAGAACAAAATTTAGTAGAAGTGATAAATTTTACTTAAAAAGCAATAATTTATCTACATTTTCATTTGGTTTTTTAATTGTGTTTTTTACTTAAATAGGAACAACTAGAATTTTCTCATGTAAAATTTTAATTATAAGAAACTAATAATTTAGAATCTTTATCTATTATAATTAATTAAAACTACTCTAATTTAAAGCTTTAAAATATATATAAAAGAAAGGAGAGAAAAAAAGTACATCAATCTATTAATTTATTTCCCTCTTTTTAAATATTTATTTAGATTTTTGACAATTGTACAATTCATTATTTAATGCTAAGAGAAAGGATCTAGTAGTTGAGTGTGTTCTAATAATTGTGATAGCCCTTCCTGATAAAATATCTAATATTTATAACAATGTCAACTTTAAAGTTGTCATTAATGTTGATGGGTACCTATAATTGAATGAAATTCTTCCTTATATCTAAAATGCAATAAATCATACGATACTAAAGGCATCAAACAAAAAAAATGTTTTAATTCATAAGTATTGCTCTCACTTTTAGGAAGTCTTTTTAGAAACCTCACATAATAGTTATAAACAAGTACCAATACTAGCATAAATAATTATTGAAAAATTATATTATATTATTTATTTATATAAGTAGATGAAAGATTATAAAAAATAAATAGTTAATAACGATAATTACAAGTTGAGTTTATTATGACAATAATTGTAATGAATTAATATTATATTAAGAAAATTAGAAGAATAAATTAAAGTAGATTTTGAATCATTCATTTTCATATGTCCTAGCATTTAATTTCATGCTAGGTGCCACAAATTAAATGCCCAAATGATTAATTATGCAAATATATATGATTGTTTAAAAAAATATTTTTCAATCATGCAAATAGATATGATTGTTGAATTATATTTTTTATATCATTTTAGAATAAAGAAAAATAATTTAGAAGTTTTTTGGTTGTATTATTTTTCAATTTAAAAAATATCTTTAACAAATGTTAGTGAAATGCTAAATTAGTACATTAGAAGTAAATTTATAGTGATAAAAAATATTGGATGATAATGTATTAAAAATTTAAATTAAATTATTTATTTTATAAATGATAATGTATTTAAAATTAAATTAAATTTTTTTATTTTAATTAATACATTAAAATTAACATATTCCAAAATGTTTTTGTTAACATATAATGTGATTAAAATTATATATATATATATATATATATATATATATATATATATATATATATATATATATATATATATATATATATATATATATATATATATATATATATATATATATATATATATATATATATATATATATATATATCAGATTAAACTTTTTATAAAAATATAATATATAGTTTTGTGATAAGTATATAATATATTTAATAATAATATTGGTTTGGTTTTTTAATGCATTTGTTTTTTATCATTAAAAGTAGCAAGAGGGTGATGACCCATATAACAAACTACCATATTAATAGCACATTAATAGTGTTGGAATTCTTTTACAATAACTGGGGCGAGGCTGGGGCGGGGGGGGGGGGGGGGGGGGGGTGAATCAGTTATTCAAGGTCTAGATATACAAATTAAACTTTTCACAATTTAGTAAACTCATAAAGCATTCATAGCCATGCATGCATTCATTGTGTATCAACTAAAACTTATATGTTACTATCAAATCAACTTGTAGAAATGTAAAGCATGAAACATAACACATCCATTAACACATTTAACACAATGATTTAATGTGAAAACCCAATTTGGGAAAAACCACCAGTGATAGGCTACTCCTTTTTCACTCTTCTAAAGTGATGCCCTATTAAAGGCCAACCCTATTAAAAGTTACAAGACACACTGTTAAACATGACCCGGTTAACGGATTTTAGTCACCTTGTTAGAGGACTTTAGGCCATTCATTTGGAATGCCACCCTATTAAAGGATTTTCCAATGACTGTTAAGTCAACCTTATTCCAAAGGATTTACCTTAGGTTGATACAATTGTTAGAAAGTAATAGTAGAGCTTTGATTTGATACAACTTACAACCTCACTTGTAGATTACAGATCTCTGTTCAGTCGTCAACTCTTCTTGGCTTCCATTCTTTGTAGCTCTGACAGCTTGTTCACCCTTCAAGCATTCATCCTCTTAAGCCTCCTTGCTTAGTACGCCATTTTAGACTCTTCTCTTGGGTCACTTGATGAAGCAAAACCCCTTTGTCCTTCTCCTTATTAGATATTTGCCTCAAACTCTCTAACTCTTTTGTTTCATGACTAGACATTCCCATATACAATAAATTAGAACATTTTTTCACTCATTATCCATCATCTAAATTAGGGTTTTAGATGGATTAGGTAGGATACAATGTATCTACCCCATATCTTGTCTTCTCTAGAAAATTCTCTTAGAATCTATTTGAATTCTCCTCCAAAATGGTTTGCATAAGATTCTATGCCACCAGCTTATCAATCTTATATTCCTACTGATTCACAAGTTCCAAGAAAACAAACTTGTCGGCTTTTATTTGGTGAATCCTTGATCTTTGTCATAATGTAGCAGCTTGACATTATCAATCTCCTCATGCTTGACACATACTACATCACTCAGCATTAACTAGATTTTACTATGCTTAGCATCAACTAAAAATTACTTGGCATCTACTATCTTGCTCAGCATCCACTAGAATTTTCTTTCACTCAGCTCCAACTAACTTTTTGCTTAGCTTGGACTAACTTTTCTTGGCACCTACTATCCACTTGGTCAAGCTTGAAAAATGAACTTTGTTCAACTTAAATTCTTGTGAACTTTCTAAGTGTAGCCAACCATTTTGTAACCTCAAGTAGATCATCAATACATTATGCTATCATTGTCTTAATTGATCCTTGTACTTCATTACATAATCATAACTCAACCTTTCCTCTAGGTACTTTTGTTACATCTTGTTGATTAGATCTTCCTCATCAATCAACTAAGTGATTGTACTTGAAACATATGAGCAATTTTCATACCAACAAATAACAAGTTTGATAGCAGTGACAAAATAATGATTGAAATACATAGTCTTCTTCAACAATCTTTCTAATCAATGATCTTCTCAATCAGATATCAACAATCTCTTGCTTTGGCATTGATGGCAAACTAAACTAATCAACCAAGTCAATTAAATGATGAACATCTTGTCCCATCAAACTAACTAGGTTAAAACAGTAAGACAATACCAAAAAGAAAACTTGTATTGAAATTTCTCCCTTTATCAACAACATCCATCTTCTGATTAGGTTACAAAATATAACTCCCTTTGATAATGATCCTTTTAATTCTCTGATCAATGCCTCCTTCTTTGTCCTATTCCTTTCTTTGATTGTTTTCTCCCTCTCTGATCCATTTCTACTATTTCTCCCTCTTTCTTTCTTGATCTTCTGATGATATGCTTCCTCCATTGTTCCTCTTGCACTTGATCAATTTAATGTACTTTCTCTTTCTTTGACAACAATTCCAAAGACATATACTCAATCATGTGGCATCTTTAATATATACAGATATAGGCTTGTGTAGGTTCTTCAATTTCTCCCTCTGTCACCTTGCTTGTGACAAATTTGTATTTCTAGCTCTGTGATTACTTTAGGCATTTCCTAAAGTAAGATCAACTACATCAATTTGTATTAAATGAATGTTAGGTTCTTTGATTTAGGGCATTCCCTCTATCTTTTACATAGCCTTTGATAGGGGTATCACCCCTAGTTTGCCTCTTAGATACTCATAAGCATCTCTTAGGTAATGCTTTTGTGAAGATATTGGCAATTTTCTCCTTTGTGTTAATATATTCCATCTTCACTTCTTTATCTTGAACCAATTCCCTTACATAATGATACTCGATTGCAATGTGCTTTTTCTTTGTATGCATTACAAGATTCTTTGATATATTGACAACACTTGTATTATCACAATAAAGTGTCACTAGTTTTATGATTTCTTCCTTCATTCCCTTAAGTAACTATTTGATCCATACAATGTTTGTGCAGTTTATAGTAGCAGAATTTTTTTTTGCTTCACTAGTAGATTGGGAAGCACAACTCTACTTCTTGCTAGTCCATGTAACAAGTCTTTTACCTAAGAAGAATGCTCCTCCACTGGTGCTTTTTCTATCATCAAAGTTTCTAGCCCAATCAGCATTAATGTAGGCGCTTAGTTCAAACTTTTGATTCTTCTTATAGTATAAACCAAACTCTTCTATTCATTTCAAGTATCTCATTATTCTTTTTACAACTATCAAGTGATTCTCTAAGGGATTAGCAAAGAATCTTGTAACTATCCCCATGACTAATGCAATATTGAGTCTGCTATGTACTACATATTGTAATTTGCAAATCATGGATCTGTATAATGGTTGATTGACCTCAGTTGAATCATCATTCTTCGATAGCTTGAGTGTTGTCACCATAGGTGTACTTACTAGTTTGGAATCCTCTAGTCCAAATGTTTTCAAGATCCTTTTAACATATTTTGACTGAGTGAGATATATACCATATTTCATTTGATATACTTGTAATCTCACAAAGAATTTGATCTCACCAAACATTGACATTTCAAATTCTTGTTTCATTTGATTTGTAAAGTCCTTACACAAAGCATCTTGTCCTCCAAACATGATATCATCAACAAATATTTTAGATAACATTATACCTTTGTCCTTATCTATCTTCATATATGTCCTTTCAAATCCAATCTTCACAAGATAAGTATGAAGTCTCTCATACCATGCTCTTGGTGCTTGTTTCAATCCATATAAGGTTTTTCAATCTACATACCATGTTCTTATTATTTTTATCAACAAATCCTTCTGGTTTTTCTATGTAGACTTCTTCTTCTAGTATGCCATTCAGAAATGTAGATTTAACATCCATCTGATAAACTTTGAAACCTTTGTATGTAGTATAAGCAAGAAGAATTCTCACTCCTTCCATTCTTGCAACAGGGGAAAATGTCTCACCATAGTCAATTCCTTCTTCTTGTGCATATCTTTTGCAAACTAGTCTTTCTTTGTTCCTTGTCACTTCACCATTCTCATCTAGCTTGTTTCCAAATACCCATTTGGTGCCAATCACATTCTTGTCTTCTTATCTAGGAACTAGACTCCATGTCTTGTTCTTTTCTATCTTCTAAATTTCTCCCATAGCCTTGTACCAGTAATCATCTTCCAATGCATCTTTCACTATCTTAGGTTCCTTCATGCTTAACAAAGATGATTCACTTCTCAATCTATTTCTTGTCATTGGCCTTGCATTTTTGTCTCCAATGATTTGATCCACAAGATGATGTCTTTTGACATATTTGGAAAATCTTGGCTTAATTCTTGTAACTACATTTTGTCTTTTAGCTTTAGTGTCACTGTGTACATCTCTGTCAGGTATTTCAACACCTCTTTCATGTATGCTGATCTCAGAATCAGAATGTGTAGTTTCTTCATTCTACAACTCAGCATCCAAATGCAACTTAGCTCTTGAATGTAACTCGACATTCACAGGTTGTGACTTAGCAGTTATTGAGACTTGTTGTTGGTTTGCAACTTGATTTATAACATCTTCTTCAATAGGCATTCCTTCATAGAAGTATACAAATGATTTGTATTCTCTTGGTTCCTTTGTAGCTTTAGCCTCATATACTTCTGTAAACTCATAAAAATTCACATTTGCACTTTTCACAATTTTGTTAGTGTTAGTATTTAAACACTTGTAAGATTTACTTCTTGTGGAGTAGCCAAGGAATATACCTTCTTCACTTTTTGCATCAAACTTTCTACTCCTAACATCTTTAAGAATATAATATTTTCTTCCAAATACCTTAAAGTATTTCACATTAGCTAGATATCCATATTGTAGTTCACAAGGTGTTGAATGAGTACCTTTCTTGACCTGCACATGGTTCAAGATATATACAATAGTACTTACAACTTCTCTCTAATATTTTAGAGCAACATTCTTTTCCATCATAAGTATTCTAGCACAGTCCATTATAGACCTATTTCTTCTTTTAGCCATTCTATTTTGTGGAGGGGTCCTAGGTGTAGATGTTTGTCTTTTGATTCCTCTATCATTACATAACATCTCAAACTCATTTGAAGTGAATTCCTCTCCTTTTTCTGATCTCAAGCATTTTAGACTTTTACCTATTTCTTTTTCAACTCTTGACAAGCACCACTTAAAAATTTGAAAAGCATCAAAGTTTTGTTTTAGAAATATGATTGTCATCATCCTAGAATAATCATCAACAAATAGCATTATGTACTTATCTCAATTTTAGCTTCAATAGGTCCACACAAGTTAGTATGAACAATTTCTAGTATTTCTTTAGAGGTATAAACTTTACTTTTAAAGCTTGACTTTGTCATCTTGCCTAGCTGACATTGTTTTCATGTTCTATTATTAGGTTTCTTCAACTTAGGAAAACCTCTAACTCTTTTCATGTTACTGATACTAATAAGATTATCAAAATTAACATGACATAACCTCTTGTGCCAAAGCCATTCATCATCAAATTTTGCAATGAGAGAAGTAGCATCTTCTATACCTAGATAGAACAGATTACTTTTAGTTTGATCACCTTTTCCAATCAACTTTCCATTTGTGTCATATATCTTGGCAGTTTTATTTTCAAACTCAACTTTGCATCCCAAATTATTTAGTTGTGACACACTTAACAAGTTATAATTCAATCCTTCAACATAGTAAGCATTGTCACATGAAATCTTGTCTGTGATTTTGATAGACCCTTTTCCTTTTATCAAACATGGTGCATCATTACCAAACCTTACACTATTTCCATCATAATAAGTTAAGGTAACAAAATTACTTTTGTCTCTAATCATGTGATGTGAGCATCCACTATAAAAAATTCATTTATCATTCTTGTTCACACAAGTCACAAGTGCAGTTGCCTCATCCTCATCATATTCATCCTTCATTGTAATATATACCACTTCATCATCATGTTCATCAGAGTCATGTTCATCAGCAATGTAGCATGACTTCTTGCCTTTGTCTCTATAATATCTACCATCATCTTCTCTTCTATTTTTGTGCTTGTTTCCTTCTCTATAGTTCTTCTTTTGTGTACATCTTCTAGCAATATGACCAACTTCATTGCAATAGAAACAAATAATAGGTAACTAACCTTTTCATCTATGAAATCTTCTTGCCAATAATGCTTCCAATTGTTCAATATCTTCCTCATCTATGTTGTTGTTACTAGATGCATATTTTATCTTTCTTTTCTTCTTCTTCTTCTTCTTTTGTTTTACCTCCTCAAAATCCTTCAAAAACAATTTTTCTTTGAAAGCTAATTCAATACTCTCTGGTTTGTAGTTGTCAAAGTTAGAAAACTCAAAAGTAGTGAGTCTACCTACCAAACCTTCAATGGTTAGATCATTTCCTGGTATACATCTTAACTCTTGGATTGTAGAAACTCTAATAGCATAAATAGAAAATAATTTCCTCAAGACTTTGCTAAACATAGTATCATCATCTATTTTACCAATAGCACCTTTTATTGCACTAACAATTTCTTTTATCCTAGCAACATATTGAGCAATATTCTCACCTTCTTCTATTCTCATGTCATCAAACTTACCTCTGAGACTCTCTAACTTGGCTCTTTGAACATTTTTGTCTCCTCCATAGATGGTGGCCAAGGCATCCCACATCTTTTTTGCACTTTCAAGACCTTTGATATCATCAAATTTGGCATAGCTTAGGGCAGAGGCAATCTCCAACATCGCCTGATTGTGTTCTTTATTTGTCTTCATATCTTCAGTAATTAGGGCTCCTGTTGGATCAACATGCTCCACTAAAATAAAAGATTGTGCATGATCTCCAAGTCCTCTAAGATCTAGCTTCATCAAACTTTTCCATACAGGAAATTTATCTCTATTGAGCTTGGGTACTTCTCTTTTTGACATCTTCATCTTTGTGCTTCTAGTACCTTAAAACTAATCCTCTTAAGAAGATGGATCTGATACTAATTGTTGGAATTCTTTTAGAATAACTAGGGGGTTGAATCAATTATTCAAGGTCCATATATACAAATGAAACTTTTCACAATTTAGTGAACCCATAAAGCATTCATAACCATGCATGCATTCATTGTGTATCAACTAAAACTTATATGTTTTTTATTAGATAAACAGGTTTTACAAGGATCTTGAAACCCAATAGTTAAAACATATAAGGCTAATAATAAGTGTGAAAGCTCAGCCAAAAAAGTATAAGTTTAGAGGCTGATAATAAGCATAAAGCCTAGCTAAAAAGTAAAGTTCTGAGAAAAGGCCAAGAAAAAAGACAAGTATTACCACAACCTAAAGCCAGAACAAAAGCCAAAAGATATAGAAAAACAAAAGAACAGGCAAGAGTTATTCCTCGTTCTTTTGCTCCAGCTCTTGCATAACTTGAGAAGCCTCGAAGGCCAGTTGATTCTCCTCCACTTCCAACTAAAACTTATATGTTACTGTCAAATCAACATGCAAAAATATAAAGCATGAAACACAACACATCCATTAGCACATTTGACACAATGATTTAATGTGGAAACCCAATTTGGGAAAAACCACCAGTAACATGCTACTCCTTTTTCACTCTTCTGAAGTGAAGCCCTGTTAAAATTTACAATACACACTGTTAAATGTGACCCGATTAAGGGATTTTAGTCACCCTGTTAAAAGTGAACCTTGTTAGAGGAATTTAGGCCATTCTCTTGGAATGCCACCTTGTTAGAGGATTTTTTAATGATTTTTAAGTCAACCTTACTCCAAAAAATTTACCCTAGACTGATACAATAGTTAGAAAGTAATAGTAGAGCTTTGATCTGATACAACTTACAACCTCACTTGCAGATTATAGATCTTTGTTCAGTCCACAACTTTGCTTGGCTTCCATTCTTTATAGCTCTGATAGCTTGTTCATCCTTCAAGAATTCATCCTCTTAAGACTCCTTGCTTAGTACACTATTGTAGACTCTTCTCTTGGGTCACTTGATGAAGCAAAACCCCTTTCTCCTTCTCCTTATCAGATTTTCACCTTAAACTCTCTAACTCTTTTTCTTCATGACTAGACATTCCCATATACAAGAAATTAGAAAAATTTTCCATTCATTATCCATAATCTAAATTAGGATTTTAGATGGATTAGGTAGGATACAATGTATCTACCCCATATCTTGACTTCTCTAGAAACTTCTCTTAGAATCCATTTGAATTCACCTCCAAAATGGTTTACATAAAATTCAATGCCACTAGCTCATTCACAAGTTCCAAGAAAACAAACTTGTTGGCTTTTATTTGGAAAATATTTGATCTTTGTCATAATGTAGCATCTTGGGATTATTAATCTTCTGATGCTCGGCACATACTATGTCACTCGGCATCACTATAAAATCACTCGCCATTAACTAGATTTTGCTGGTGCTCAACATCAACTAAAAATTACTCGACATCTACTATCTTGTTCGACATCCACTATAATTTTCTTTCACTTACCTCCAATTTACTTTTTTCTTGGCTTGAACTAACTTTGCTCGACACCTACTATCCACTTGGTCAAACTTGGCAAATGAACTTTGTTTAACTTATTCTTCTGAACTTTGTAAGTGTAGCTAGCCATATTGTAACCTCAAGTAGATCATCAATACATTATTTTATCACTATCTTAACTGATCCTTGTACTTCATTGCATAATCATAACTCAACCTTTCCTCTAGGTACTTTTGTTATATCTTGTTGATCAAATCTTCCTCATCAATCAACTAAGTGACAGTACTTGAAACGTATAAGCAATTTTCCTACCCAAAAATAGCAAGTTTGACATCAATGACAAAACAATGAGTGAAACACATAGTCTTCTTCAACAATCTTTTTAATCAATGATCTTTTCAATCAAATATCAACAAATAGTACTAGCGATTTTCAATACATAAACATCAACATCTATCTTGCCTCTATCAAAAAAAAAAAAATGTAGAGTTTAGTGTATTAATAGTACATGTAATGTCATGTAGTTAAATAATAATATAATAAAGTATCTACACCACATAGGGCAGGTAAAAGTTCTAAACCCATCTAGGCTGAACAAAAAAAGTAGGAAAACCCATAAATAAAGAAACTAGAATTCCTTACCACTTAGACAATAATGTGTAGGTCCATTCTTCCTTGAGCAACTAGAAGACATCCTTTTAATCTTCACTAGGCTTTGGCTTTGTCATGGAACATACATGCATAACTTTAATAGAAAAATTGTTAGAGTCCTCCAATCAACTATTGGAACTGTTGACCTACCTTCTCAGCTCTTGAATCTTTAAGTCCTACTTGTGAATTTTGTCCTTCATTTTTCCAAAAAACACACCAATAACCAAGCTAGTAGCCTTCATAGTGTCCTGTAGAACCTACACAACAAAGGGGTTGGGGTCATGATTTGGGACATGGTTTTTTCTCTTGGTCTCCAAAGGGGAGGGAATAGGGATATTTTGACATAAGAGGGAGGGGGAATCTAGGGATTTACTAGAGGAATTGTCAGAGATTTTCTTAGCAAAGTTAGCCACAAAACTACTAGAATCTGACCCACCAACATTTTTTAAGGCTCATTTACATTTTTTTTGCCAATGCAGTTAGACTTACAAGCTTTATGAGTCTTGATAACATCACCTAATTCAATAGTATAAACCTTACGCTTGCCTTTTTTTGTGAACTTGCTAGATTTTTCATAAGGTGGAGAATCCATTTTGGATCTTTTCTTGCTAGTATGGGAAGGGCCGGCATCAAGGGGACTTGGGGGGATGGCCACATGGGAGACAAGGGTTCCCTAATTAGAAAACAAAGCACATGATGAAAGTTATAAAGCCTAAATAGTAACCCTTGATGCAAAATGACATTATCTTTGTCTTTTTTGTTAGCCTCAATGTTGTCATCAATGAAATGCAACAAGTAGAATGGAATGGAAATTAAGGCTTTGTAGCATAAATGGTTCAAAAAAGACAAATGGTAGAAGTAGTAAATAGTAAACTTACCTTCAACAGTGAAGTACTTCATGATAATGTGGAAAATATCCTTCCAAATATCCAACAAATCTTCCCCACTAAACTTGTTATGCCTTTTAAGAGGTTTTTCCAGGGGATTGAAGAATTGTTTGAGGGCATCGTAATCAGAAGTCTTACTGATTTTTTTACCATTTCCTCCCCTCCATGGCCAAGCCTATGGATTTAAATATGAACTCTTCATTGACCTCGAACATTTGGCCTCCCATTGTAACCTTCCTATTATTCCAGGACAAAACAAACTACTTCAAAATATTCTCATCATTCCCACAATATATGCATTCTATGAACTATAATAGTCCCCCTTCCTCACACATAAACATGGCCTTCACATTGTTCCTAAAGGAACTATCAATCCTATTAGGCTCAATGTAGAGCTTATTGGCACCCATAGTCCCCAAGATGAAGAGCTCAGAGAAATGTTGAAACTAGTGTTTTTGTAGAATAGCCCAAATGAGATTCAATAAGCCTTTTTGAATGCAGTTGTAGTCTTTCTTTATAATGTCATGATGAAAGTGACCAAAATAGTTGGTAGGAAATATTTCCATCTAACCATACTCATGTGAATCTTTAGTATAATGTAAATAATCAATACATCACATGTCTTTATAATTTAAGGTAATGTTAGGGGACTAAATACTTAAGATCACAAAGATCTCCCCATAATGATAAGATATCATTAAAAGTTTGTGCCTATAAATCATGAAAAAAAGACCAAAGTTTTATTTTTGAGTCATAATAGAAGTATGCCAAGTATCTTTTAGAAATTGTAAAAAAATCATACTACAAAAAGGGTAGCTATTATTTCTCTTATGACATTGTCATGTGTACTAATTGATGGTATTATGCATAGTTTTATATACCCTTATATTCCCCCCTCATTATAAGGTTCCTTGTCTCATGTGAAAGCAAATTTTCCTCCCTCAAGGACCTTAACCCCTCCATTTGTAGCCCACTAACACCCATTAAGTCTGCAATCCATTTCCCTCTCTATATATGTGACCAAATTTATGGTTCTAAAATCTTTGCATTTGGGCATTAACATCATCTAGGATAGTATTGACCCTCCACCTAGCACTAGTCTCTCTGTACATGGCTTGTTTAATAACTCTAGAATCACCTTTCACATCAATATTAGTAATTCCTAGGGCTAGAGAAAAATTAAGGCCCTATAGGAGTGTCATTCCATCAACTTGGTTAATTGTGTGTTCTTTGAGAGGTCCTACATAGGATGCCAAAAATGTATCTTGACATTCCCTTAGAATTTCTCCTCCCACCTATTTTCCCCCTCTAATAGCCCCATAAAAATTATGTTTGTACCACCTAGCCAATGGTGGAGCCCATTTGATGTTTTCTCAGGCCAATTTCTTAGAAGTGTTAATTCTATTCAATCCTTGTAGAAGGTTCCATTACCTAGCAATTTCAATTTCAGCTGGGGAGTGGAGTGAATCCAAGAATTTCCAATAACTAAAATTTATATTTTCAAAAAGCATTCAAAGAGCCAGATTAAAAGTATTTGAGGGGTGTTTTCCTCCTTCTAAAATATCATGTTATTTCATTCCTTCCATATACACCAACAAACATGCAAGGGGATCAACTTCCAAAGCATAGAAACAAGGGGGTGATTAGAGAAATTGGTCTAATAAAAAATTTGTTTGAGATCCACATCCATAGTCCAATTGATCCTCAACTTATTGAGAACCTAATGCCAAATAGTAGTAGCCACCTCGAGTAAAAGCACAAACCTGTGTCACCTTTTATAAAGAAATGTGATATCAGAATGTGACAGTTCAACATTAATGACAAAAAAAATGGTATTTGTGTTTAAAATATGAAGATGATGTAAACTGATGAAATGTGTAGAATTGTATGAATTTTATGCCTATAATTTTTATAATTTTTTGACTAGGAATTTATTCATTTTATTTTATTTTGAAGTCCCTTTTTTAACTATAAAAAATATAGGATGTAGTTCCCATCAAACAAGTATGTGCAAATCATCTTTTTTTGTTCTGATTTGAAAATATTTTATAGATGACATGTATAGCTAGTGAACAAAAAAATAAATAATTTTTTTTGATGTATATTTCCTTTGTTATAAGTACTCAAGTTCAACCTTCTCAGAATCCAACAGTTTTTTCCTCCCGTCAAAACTTCCCTATCAAATCTATACCTTCTTGAAAAAAAATTACATATTTGTGAAGAGGATTCTCTCCTCTAGTGATAAATATAATTTTTATTTTTTTTGATATGATTTACTTTTTCTTTTTCATTTTTTGAGAGAGCATCTTCTGAAATGTTGAAATATCAACTTATAATATTTTGATATTATAACATATTATAACTAATCAAAACACTCAAAAATTTATATAATTATGATATTGAATCTGAGATGTATAAAAGGGTATTTTTAATTTTTGAAAAAAAAAGAGTTTTGATAGAGAAATGACATTTGACCAAAACAGGTTTTTGTATCACAAATGGTGACACAGATCTCTGCTTTTACCCCCTCATAGTGGATAAAAAAGGTTTTAATGGTCTTCTGCCCTTTTTTAAACAAAACACATCTATTGGCTAAATTGAAGCCCCTCTTGATAAGGTTTTCTTGGGTGAGAACCCTCCCATGTAGAAGAGTCTAACAAAAGAAATTTATCTTGGAGGTGAGGTGCTTGTCCAAATATTTTCTCCACTCAAGGCTAGTAGTATTTAGAAGGGGTTGGCAAGACTAAAGTTGTAAGATGATCTAGTGGAAAAATAGCCTAAAGGTGTAAGTTCCAAAGAATTTTTTCCTCCATGTTAGTTTGCAAGTTCCTAGCGTGTTTCAACTATTCAATCTGTTGCTTGGAAAAGACATACAACCTCTGATTATTGATGAGTTGGCCAAGATTTGTCCACTTTCTATTACTAATGTACCCCTCCACTTTCCCCCTCAATTTGTGTGTTAACATGGTACTCAAGTTATGACTCTTAGCAGTAGTCAAATGTAACGAGTTATTCCAATTATCCTTCTAGAAATTAATTTTCTAGCCATTTCCAAGTTGCCACATTAGATCTTTCTATAAGAGAGATTTACATTTGGTAATGTTGTTCTAGGTTTTGGAATCTTGGAGAAGATTACTATCCTTAAACTTATTCTTAAAACCACCTTGCAAGTATTTAGCATGCATGATATTGCACCAGTCCTCCTTTTCCAACATTAGCTTCCAAGACTTACAATTGAGGGCTCTATTGGTGGTTTTGATTTTTCTTAAATCCAATCCACCAAATTTTTTGGAGGAATAGACCATGTCCTAAACAATAAGGGAGATCTTTTTTTTCTTCAATTCCATACCATAGGAAGTTGCATTGTATCTTTTTCATTTTGTCGGCCATTTCCCCCAATATTTTGAAGATGGAAAGGAAGTAGAGAAGAATACCTTGAAGGACTTTAGGATTTGGAGTTTACCTATGTGACTGATGAATTTTCCCTTCCACCATGTAAGTTTATTTTTAGTTCTCTCAAGGATAGAGTCCTAGAAACCAGAAGTAACATCCTTGAACCTAAGAGGGAGGCCAAGATAGGTAGATGGAAGGTTGGCACGTTGACATCCTAGGATCTTGATAATCTTACTTTGAGTATCATGGTCTGTATTAAAGAAAAAGACTTTGATTTTTTTAAGCTTGATTTCTAGACCTAAATTGTCCACATAATGATCCAACAGACACTTTGACCATGCTCTGGCCTCCACAACCAAGGATTCATGAAAGCAAAAGGTGTCATCCAGAAATTGTTGGATAATTGAGGGGAGAAAGGTAGAGGTTGGTTTGATACCTTTGAATTTTTGGTCATCCATCGAGTGTTGCATGTTCAATCATTATAAATAGGTATAGAAAGAGGGGGTAGCCTTATCTGAGGCCTTTACTAGGGCCAAAGAACTCCCCCAAAGTGTCATTGACAATAACAAAATAGTTAACAATTTATGCATACTTTTTAATTAAATTGACAACTTTTCCATTGAAACCAAAGAAAGAAAGAGTTTTGTACATAAATGACAAATTAACATTATCATAAGCTTTTGAGATATCAAGTTTCAGGGTCATACTCACATTCTTGCTTTTGTACATAGAGTGGATGATTTCATGAGTTGAAATGACAATGTCCAGAATTTGCCTACCTAGGACAAGTACTTTGTGATTGGTACTAATAAATTTATCCAAGATGTTCTTGATCCTGTTCACCAGCACTTTGGAGAGGATTTTGTAGAATGTGGAACATAGGCTTATAGGCCTATAATCATTAACATTCATAGGGGTAAAATGTGTATAGATCAACACAATAAAGGTTTTATTGTGTCATCTTAACATTTTACAAGTCCTAAAGAAGTCTCTAGCTGCTCTAGACACATCCACTCCCACAATGTCCTAGAATTCTTAGTAGAAGGCTAAGGGGAAGCCATCTGGGCTAGGGGCATTGTAAGAATTCATAGAGAACATAGCTTCCCCAACTTCATCATCCAAAACCCTTCCTAGAAGGTCTAGATTGTCTTGAGCTATTACCACACTAAGGATATTTTGTAGAAGTTGGTTATGGTACTTGTTCATACCAGTAGCAATAGAGGCAAAGGAGGATTTGAAAGAGTTTTTGGCCAATCCCCCCAATAGAAGTTTTTCATTACAAGTTTCTCCCCTTTCATTCTAAAGGGTATCAACATTATTTATTCTTTTATGAATTGTGGCAAACATGTGGAAAAAGGTAGTATTCTTATCCCCTTCCCACAACCATTGAACCCTTGAACACTCCTTCAAATATGTTTCTTTCCATCTCAGAAGTTGCTTCCACTCCCTTCTGCACTTATCTTCCTTGTGTTGAACATCTAGCAGAGCATTCCCTTTAGCCAAATGGGCTTGAAGTTAGGAAAGTAAACCAACAAGATTCCTCTTGGTAGCAAAGATGTCTTTGAAATTAAGCTTGCTCCAACCTTTAACCTTAGTTTTAATTAGGTCCAACTTAGAAGAGACTCTTAATGTAGTAGTTCCCATTATAGGGTTGTTCCACCATTTCTCAACCATCTTCCTAAAGGATGGATGGGAGCTCCACATGATTTTGTATCTAAACAGAGGATGACCCCGAGTTGGGGAATATGTTCATCTAAACATTAGAGGGTTGTAATCAAACACAATACATGATAGGGATTTTATGAGGGAGTCATTAGCAACTGCCCAAGAAGAGGAGGCAATGATCTATCCAATCTAACCTAGATCAAATGAGATCCTTTGTTGTTATTAGTCCATGTGAAGGGATTGTTAGTGAGAGAGATATCCACTAGGTTGGTACTATTTATAAAACTCACAAGGTCCCCCATACTATTGCTATAGTCAACAAGACCCTCGGCCTTCTCAGAAGGGAAAAGAGAGAAGTTGAAGTCCCCTCCAAACAAGTTAATGTCAAAGGCGAAGGACTATAAGTAGTTTTGTAATTCCTCCCATAGATATTTTTTGCCAGCCCAAGTGTTAGGGGCGTACACATTGAAAAGCTGCTAATGGTTCTGATCTTTAATAAATGAGGCCAAAAGGTAGTTTTGGGAAAAGAAAAGGAGAGAACCCGTGAGTCTAGATGGGTTCTAGAGTGTGGAAATACCCCTTGAGTCACTATTAGATTTAGAGTAAAATAAGATGGCCCCTAGCTAGAGGTTGTTAATGATTTTGGAAAAGTTAGAAAATGTGATTTTAACTTCCTGAATCATAAGACGTACTCAACAATGTACTACTTAATAGAAATTTTCTTTTTTGGGCTGTTAAGCCTTCTTATATTCCAAGAGAGGAAGATCATTTCTTACCTCTTTGACATGTGTCTAAGGTGAGTTTCCTTCTGAAAATAATCTCCCTTGCAATAACTTTTTGGCACCTTACCCTTTCTTTAGGTCTTCCTCTTGTAGAGTCTCCACCCACATCTGGTTTTCCGATATTCTTGTATTTAGTCTTCTATTTTGCATTTTCTACACTCCTTCCTCCTCATCAGTGTTAGAATTCACTAAAGTTTCCTCCACATTTTGCTAGAGATCATCAGTTAGCCCCGCCTTGGAGGTGATTGAAGACATGGAGAGATTATTAACACTGACCAAATCAATGAGGGTTTGATCAGTAGCTTCAACTAGGACCACATGGGTCTTATCCAAAGAACCTTTTTTCATCCGAGTTTGCCCAATTGCATTGCATTGGAAAACCAAACCTATGGTTCATCCCACTTCTACTAGCACATGTTGGTTATCTAATTCATCCTTAGGGGAATCCTTAGGTTGCATAACCTAAACCACCAGATGGTCAAGATCATAAAACAAAAATTTCATCTCAACAGGGGTTTTCTGAAACCCTTCCTCCAATGGGCTATCTTGAACCTCCATCATCAATTTTAAATTTCCTCCTTCCAAGTTATTGGTAACAACCACACATTGGGATTCGGTGGTCTTAGAACATTCTCCTTCAACTCTATTAACAACCCTAGGTGAGGAGATTTTTTCCTTAGCTTTTTGTTCCTTCTACTTACAAATATTTACAATGTGATCCCTAGTTTTGTAGTTCTAGTGAAACATAGATGTATTTTCATAAACCAACACTTGGATGTGATTCCCAAACCTTGACTTAAGGATGACAAAGTTGGGGAGGGTTTTGTTTATAGCCACATTAATGCATAATCTAGTAAACACCAACTTAGATTTAGACAGAGTGACAATATCCACATCTATGAAATTTTTAAATGATTCCTCAATCCAACTGTATCTCTTCTCATCCCAACATTCCAACATATGTGCATGTAACCTAATCCAAACAAGAGCCATGCATAAAAGATCTATGGCTGGGTCAAACCTTGGCTTCCATTTAGCTAGAGTGAAGGGGTGTTTCCCATAAAACCATGACCCTGCAATGATCTTAGACATGTCCTTAGCAGTCATAAACCTGAAGAGGAAAAGGCTATCCAACATACTAGAGGTCAAAACACTACCTTTCAATTTCCACTACCCCATAGCCCATTTCCTGACCATCTCAATTGAAGTTTGGATGTTTAGGAATTTATCCACCATAGCTAGATGAAGAATTGTCATGGTTTTATGCACCACTGAGTTAGAGAGCCTTATCCCAGTCCCTGCATCTATGGTGGTAATGTTGACCAAGACCGATTCAAGTATGTTATTTAGTGCTCCCACCAAAAAATATTTCCAACCATTTTTTGTGGGTATCAATGGGTCAGTTTTAGGATCCACAATCCATGGCAGACCTTCCTTTGATAGGATAAATGACACACCATTGTCAGCCTTAGCCAACATTAGGGCCATGGATGGCACCAGTGGTACACAACTAGAGGAACTAGCGGGGGGGGATGGATCCTCCCCATATTTAGTCATCAAAAATTTGAAAAGCAAAATAAGCGAGGGAGTTGTAAGTTTCAAATGCATTTGTTATCAACATAATATACCTTATTCATCCATCTACTAAAATCTTCGTCTTCTTCCTTATTATTCATGCAGACCATTTGTCTTCTTCCTCTACTCCTCGCTTAGTGGCTGATTGGGAAAATAGGTTGGTTGTGAAGCTTTCTTGTGCCACCATTGACCCCTTTCTTTTAACTTGTTGAAGCGAGGTCTTAATTTTTCTCATCCCCCTCGCTCCATTCCTCACTTTCAGTTCCTCCTTGAGATTGAGAATGCTATCTGTTCCCTCCCATCTAGTGTTGCAAAAGAAGTGAGGCAAGCTTGTGTTGTCGCTCTTCGATATGCCAAACCACCCAGATGCAACAATTTTGGTGCAGAATCACGTGATTTTCATGATTTTGTCAATAATAATAATATTGTTATTACCAAGGTGGACAAGGGTAATGCCACATTGATCTTGAACAAGCAAGACTATATCTCCAAGATGCTTGACTTGCTCTCAGACCCTAACAGCTACAAGATCCTCCCTCGTAATCCTTACTCTAAAATCTTGAATAAAGTCAAAGTTTTCGTGTCTAACTCCTCCTTTGATGACTTGATAAAGAAAAAATTGGTTCCTTCCAAGGAAGTGACTCCTTGCATATATGGGGCTCCAAAAATTCATAAGGAGGGTGTTCCCTTGTGACCTATTGTGGACACAACTGGATCCCCTACCTACGCACTAGCTTCTCACCTTGCCAAGATTATCTCTCCTTTGTTCGGGCATTCCAACTCTTTCATCAAATATTCTTGCCATTTTGTCCAATTTATTCAAGATGTCAAGTGGGAGCCTTGTGATGTCTTGGTTAGTTTTGATGTTGTTTCGCTCTTCACCAAGGTTCCTATTCATGATGCTGTGCAAATTGTGAGGCATAAGGTTGGCGATGAGCTTGCTATTTTGGTGGAGTTTTGCTTAAGATCCACTTTTTTCTCTTTCCAAAATGTCATCTATGAATAGGTGGAGGGAGTGGCGATGGGTTCTCCCCTTTCCCCAATCATAGCAAACCTCTATAAGGAGTATTTCGAAGAGATGGCTCTCTAGACCTTTCCCCTCAAGCCCAAATGGTGGAAGCATTATGTTGATGACACCAATGTGTGCTGGCCACATGGGCTAGAAAAACTTGAGGAGTTTGACTAACACATCAACAAGCTTGCCCTCACCATTTCCTTCACCAAGGACCTTGAATCTGGCAACTAGTTGCCCTTCCTCGACATCCTCATCATGAAGAAGCCTAATGGTACCTTTAGTCATCGAGTGTACCGTAAAGCCACCCCCACCGATTTATATCTCCATTCTTCATCCCACCACCACCCATCCTAGAAAGTTGGTATCCTCAAGACTCTTTCCCTTAGAGCCTATAGAATTTGTGATGCTGATAACTTACCCCAAGAGCTTGATCATCTGCGCCAAGTTTTTAAGTTCAACGGGTACTCTCATAAGGAAATCTCTAAGGGCCTCACCCAAGCCAAGTCCTCTTATCTTTCTGGCAGTAGTCATAAGATCTCCACTAACTCGCCTCCCCTTAGCGCTTCTCTTCCTTTTGTGGAGGGCATCTCCCAAAAAATTGAGAAAATCTTGACCAGAAAGGGTATTCGTGTGGCCTTCAAACCCCTTTCTAAGTTGAGAAATTGTATCCCCCCGCTCAAGGATTCAAAAACCTTTCTTCTAGACTCAGGGGTCTACAAAATTGAGTGCTCGTGTGGCAAGCCCTACATAGGTGAAACTAGTCACTCTGTTATCATGAGGATCCGAGAACACAGTGCTGACATCAAGCATGAGAGGATACAAAAATCCGCCCTAGCTGAGCACTCAACTTCCACCAAGCATCATATTTGTTTGGAGAATGCCAAAATCCTATCGAAAGAGGACAATCATTTCAAAAGGAAGTTAAAAGAGGCCATTTCCATTAGTTATCATCCCATTAACCTCAATCAAGATGATGGGTGGTCCATTAACCATTCGTGGTGCCCCTTGCTTGATACCCTTGACAACCTCCATTCTGGCATGCTCAATAGACCCCACCACCCTTGATGCTTTCTCATTTTCCCTTCTTGCTTGCTCTTCTAGTTCTTATGTTTGACGTTTTCCTCTTCTCCTTCCTCCTCTCTTCTCCTCTTTCCTTTTTTTGGTAAGCTTGTTAGTTTGCACCTCTCTTGGTCTGGGTGCTTGTTACTTCTTCCATGGTGTACAGTGCTCTCTCTCTCTCTCTCTCTCTCTCTCTCTCTCTCTCTCTCTCTCTCTCTCTCTCTCTCTCTCTCTCTCTCTCTCTCTCCTCCCTCTCTCTCTTGCACACTTCTTGCTTCTTTCTTTTGAGTGGGTCTTGTGCTTAGGCCCCTTGGTTTCTTGTTGACTTTTATTTTAGAGTCCTTTTATCTCTAGTATTTTTTATTTTTTCTTTGTGTGGTTGTCACCGTTCTATTCTGTGAGTCCTCCTATCAGCTATCAGTTCTTTTGTTCTTTCCTTTTTATCAAAGCTACAAAGCACGTAAGAATAAAAAGATTTTCTCTTTTATCCTTACATGCCTGGTAGCTTTGACAATTTCCTCCTTGATATATTTATATATACATTTCACTATTTAATATTTGTCTTTTTTATTTTCCTATATATATAAAATTGTGTATATATAGATTTTAGTTTGCCTTCTTGAAGTTTTTTAACCTTTATATATATATATACACATACATACATACATACATACATACATATGTATTTCATTTATATTTTATAGCTTTTTCTTTATATTTTTTCATGTATATAGCTATATCATAATCCAATAGCTATTATATTTGTATACATAGCTATACACTACACATATAGCTATATTATAATATAATAGCCAATATATTTATAAATTAATAGCTATTATACTTATATATATATATATATATAGTTGTTTCTATATATATATATAGCTATTTATTTGTTCCAATTTTTCTTTTCTTTTTGTTTTTTATTCTTTCTTTTTTAACTTTTTTCTTTTATTTCTTTTTTATATTTTTTGGTGTGTGTAGCTTTTTATTTCTATTTTTTGTTTTGTATTGTTTTGCGAGCTTCCCCCTGTATATGAGAAATGTTAGTATGCTAATAGAAACCAAATTTAAATAAAGCTTCTACAAACTAAACAAAATTCATAAACTTCAAGATAGACTAAGATGAGCTCTTAATTGAGAATATGAGCCATTAATGGGCTCTCTCAATAAGAAGCTCTCTTGTTGAGTAGCTTTGTCTAAATAGATAGGATGTATGCTCAAGCTTTATGCTTCAAAAAGGGCTTCAATGGATGATTGTGGATTTTTGGTGTGGATAGATGGCTTTAGTATGGATTTGGCTCTCAAAATAGCATTATAACTTTACTTCATGGATTGTGTTATTTTGCAAAGGGGAAGGATCCAATTTATAGGCAAGAGGCTTGAGGGTTTGAGGGCTAAGATGCAAGGATGGGAAAAAGCTTATGGAAGGCTCAGATTGCATGAGAGGAGAGCACATGGATTGTGCTTCTTTATAGCCAATCAAGGAGTGACACATGTCACATGGTGAGAGGATGGAGGAAAGGGCAAGGATGAGTCAACAAAGGAGGCTCAAGGGATAAAATCTTCATAAAGACCCTCATAATGACTTGTAAGAGCAATAAAAGGGCTTGTAAGAGTCATTTATGACCTCGTGGACTTCATAAAGTTTTATGGTTGAGATATTTTGAGGGTGATGAGAGCAAATTCGACTTGGACTTGATTAGAAATGTTTTAAGCTTGTTTAGGCTTGTGCAAATGATTAGAGGATGGATTAGGATGGTTTAGGATTAGCTTAGGGATAGGCAAGTGGATGGCGTTTAATGAGGGTGGGTGAAGGAAGAGATATTTGTTAACTTTGGCTTGGGTTAGTAAGTTTTAACCCATGTTTAGGGAATGTGACAAGGTTAGGAGGGGATTAGGATTAGGTTTAAAGACATCTTCTAGAAGAGTCTAGATTTTGGATGAGGATAAAGACTTTCTAGAATAGTCTAGAATTTCCTAGGATGAGGATGAAGACTTTCTAGAAGAGTCTAGAACTTCTTAGGGTGAGGATAAATTAGATTTTTAGGAAATAAATAAAGTTTTATTTATTTCAAGGGTTTGGGTTGAGGAGATATTTATTAAAACTTTTTTAATAAACATGAGGATTAATATTTAATTTTAATTAAATATTTTGAGTTGGGGTTAGGGGTAGGAAATGATGAGATTAGCCTTTAATCGAAATTAAAGAAGGATTAGAAGATTTTGGAAGAGGTTATTGGTCATAAGGAAATTGGCCATTTTTTGGGCAAAAAATAAATTTTTTATTTATTTTAGGATTTTTGGTCAATTTATTAATTAAATAATTAATAAATAAGGAAATAATGTTTAAATAAGATTTAAACATTTTTGGGAGGGATTCCTTAATTAAATATTTTTAATTAAGATAAAGGGATTTAATGGCATAAAAATTAATTAATTAATTAAATAATTAATAAATGATGATGTCATCAGGACTTTTTCAGAAAATAAAAATACTTTATTTTTTAAAAGATTTTTAGGTGTCTACATTTTGCCCCTCTTTGATGTGATGCCGCAAGTGGCATGACATCAAAGATAAAAAAATAAGATGCCCAAGGCTAGAGCAGAAGAGGAGAGAATGGACTGTGAGATGCCCCCTCAAGAAGGCAGCGGGGAGAGAAAGTGAGGCTCGATGGCTTCTTGAAAAGTACAAGAATCTGGGATGAGCAAGGAGACTTAGATTGGCAAAGAGAAGGGGCTGAATTAGCTCAAACTCTCACTATGGGAGAATGATAAAGGAGAATCAGATGCACAAGAGGAAGCAAGCTTAAGACCTTAGGGAAGGTGGAGGATGAAGGAGCAGAGCGCTATAAAAAGGAATCCAGGATAGGGAGATGGATGAGGGGATTATAAAGCTGATACAACAGGATTTCAAAGAGTTAGATTGGCGGAAGATGGGTTTCGGAGATCCCTAGGACTAGGATTGTGGATCTCGAAAGATGAGGCTTGGTGGGTTGATTTGGATTGGTGGATCCCTAAGACTAGGATTGTGGATCCCTAAAGCTAAGAGTGATGAGTGATTCAAAGAGATACTGATGCATCAGCTAGGGTAGGAGAGACAGATGCTGGATATGGGTGGGGGATAATGGAGATGAAGGAAAACCATTGAAGCTTTTTGAGTGGGGGGTTACTTCAAAGAGAAGTACCACCATGTAGTTGAGCACTAGATTTGCTATAGGACTATTGGTTAATTGCCAAGGTTACCAAGAACATCAAGGCCTTTTCACCAACCGTCCAAAGGACTAACAAACTAACTCAAAACAAACACACAAGGATTGCCCCAGCATCACACATGAATCCTAGAGGAAGCAGCGTGGAAACGACACTGGAGAACCCACAAGCAGAAAAGAAAAACAAACGAAAGACCTGATCAAGACCTTACACTCTAATTGCCCCATTTGCAGCATACCATGATATGGAAGATCGTGGCAACCTTGAGGAGGGAACAAGGAGATTGCTTGGAAAAGATACTTCAAGACCCAAAAGGGAAGATCCCAAATCAAAAGAAAGTGAAAATTCAAAAGAGAGCCGTTTGCCAACGAGATGGGTAGGACAAGGCACTAACGGACCAAGATCAGACATGAGGAAAGCTATATCCTGCAAGGACCTATTGGAGAGCACCGAAGCTGGTGGATTTGGATGAGTGATGCATCTGGCAAGCTGAACTAAGAAAGATAACACTTTGGTGACAGGAAATCTAGCTAAAAGATGCATTGGAATAGCTAACCAAGATGTGTGATGGGTGCAAGATGCTGATCAAGGACAAACTGACATGAACGCTGGATAGATACAATGGTACTAAGTTAAAGAGGATGTACAAGCTGATGGACCAAGATATGTTACAAATGTACAAGTTTGTTCATGTTTTGGTTTTTGTGAGATGGAAATGTTTGTGAAGGATGGGATGTCTATAATAGGTGATAGGTGGATAGGTAGATGGTTTGCAAAAAGCTTAAGGAAAATGGAATTTTGTGTGTGCACGTGATAGTATACAAGCTAGGATACAGGATTATTTATAGGCTAGAATATGGTACAAACCTTGGACAAGATTTGGATAGACAAGGTATGGTACAAGATTTACAAGGTATAATACAAGCTTTGGTACAAGATTTACAAGCTGTACAGGAGGTATTTACAAGCTTCATCAGATTTTGGATATTTGGTTGGAACACCAAGGGAACAAGCAAGTGTGTCTTATGGGATGGTGGGTAAATGGATGAGGGATAGGATAGTGATAGATAATGGATTAGTCTTTAGTACACAAGGCGCCTGAATTACCAGGTTTTCACCAAGGTACCTATCCAAGGTGCTTGAATTGCCAAGTTTTCACCATTGGACGCTTATTTCTCTTTACTATTTTTTTCTTTTGTATTTTTCCAAAGCTAGGTATACCAAGGATCTTCAAGCATAGAACTTCTTGAGATGAATGATGTTAGTAGGATCATTCAAGAGTTCTCCTTCTGGTGTAGATAGCTGATAAGCTCCAGAGCCAAAGGAAGCAGTGACAACATAAGGACCAAGCCATGTAGGTTCAAACTTGCCTTTCTTTTCTCGATCTACTTGGACTTTCATGTTTTCTTTGAGGACCATGTCACCTGGCTGAAAGTGTCGTGGAAGCACCTTCTTGTTGAAATTTCTTTTGAGACGAGTTTGATAGACTGTGAGATGATCATAGGCTTGTTGTCGCTTCTCGTCTAAGAGATCTAGCTGGGTGAGTCGAGCTACTCTATATTCTTCATCTGATATTTGCCCTTGCAAAGATATGCGCAAGGAGGGAAGTTCAACCTCTATAGGTAGTACCGCTTCGGCACCATAGACTAGGGAGTATGGAGTTGTGCCTGTGGATGTACGGAAGGAAGTTCGATAGGCCCATAAGGCTGGATTTATTTGTAGGTGCCAATCACGGCCGGAATAATTGACAACTTTCTTTAGAATTTTGAGGAGGGTTTTGTTAGTTGCCTCTGCCTGGCCGTTACCTTGTGGGAAATATGGGCTAGAAAAGCGGTGATGGATGCGGAGGGAAGTGCATAATTCTTCCATGTTGAGATTTTCAAAGTTACCTCCGTGGTCGGTGAAGATGGTGGATGGGATGCCGAAGCGGCAAACAATGTGGTACAAGATGAACTTGGAGACCTGAACTCCTGTAGCTGAGACTAGGGGGACTGCTTCCACCCATTTAGTGAAATAGTCTGTAGCTGTTATTATCCATTTATGTCCATCAGATGAGAGGGGTGTGATAGTTCCAACTAGGTCAAGGCCCCAACAAGCGAAAGGCCAAGGTGGTGCAATAGGCTGTAGATCCTGTGCCGGAGCGTGCACAAGATTTGCATGCTGCTGACATGGGAGACACTTTCTGACAAAGTCACAAGAGTCTTCTTCAATGGTAGGCCAATAGTAGCCTGCTCTAAGGATTTGTCGCGCTAGGACAATACCACTCGTGTGGGCACCGCAAAGTCCAGAGTGTACTTCCTTTAACACCATCGCGGCCTCATTTTGGTCTAAACATCGAGAGAGAGTATCGTGATAACCCCGATGATATAGGGTATTGGCTATGATAACATAGCGGGATGATTTTCGGATGAGGTTCTGGCGTTGGGTACGTGTGAGGTGAGGGGATATGATACCATCGTTAAGGTAAGCATGAATCTCATGGTACCAAGGGGATTGGGGACCAACCAAGATACAAACACGGTTTGAATCCTCATTCGCATAAGCGGGTGTGAGGAGCTGCTCCACTAAAAACTCATATTGTGTAGCTGCTTGGGGAATTTCCAAGAGCGAGCCTATAGTAGCCATAGCATCTGCTGCTTTGTTCTGTATTCGAGGCACTTGTGTAAACTGAAGCTTTGTAAAATGTTGGGTTAGCTGATCAACTAGCTCTTTGTAGGGTAATAGCTTTTCATCTTTGGTTTGATATTCATTTAGGGCTTGCTTGATGATGAGCTGAGAATCGCCAAAGATTTGTAGCTCAACAATGTTCCATTCTACAGCTATCTTTAATCCTGCTATGAGGGCCTCATATTCAGCTATATTGTTGGTGCTAGGGAATTGTAGCTTGAAGGCTTTTGGAATGTAATCTCCTTGAGGTGTGACCAACAATATTCCTGCCCCTGATCCATGAGATGTGTATGAGCCATCAAAATAAAGTTTCCATGGGGGTTGTTCTTCAATTAGACAGATATGCTCATCTGGAAATTCTGTGATCAACGGATAAACATCTATTAGAGGTGCATCAGCTAGGTGATCTGCTATAGCTTGCCCTTTGATTGCCTTTCTATCCACATACTGGATGTCAAATTCACTAAGGAGCATAACCCATTTGGCCAATCGGCCTGTAAGTGATGTTCTAGAGAGCATATACTTGAGAGGGTCAATCTTGGAGACTAGTTGGATGGTATGACTTAGCATGTAATGGCGAAGTTTTTGAGTTGAGAAAACAACTGCCAAACAAGCTTTTTCCATAGGAGTGTAATTGAGTTCATAACCAACTAGGGTTCTACTGATGTAGTAGATGGCTCTTTCTCTGTTGTAGTCATCAAGCTGTGCTAGAAGTGCCCCTAGAGCAGTAGGTGTTGCTGATATGTACAAAATTAGGGGACGACCAGGAACTGGTGGAACCAAGATAGGGGGATTGATGAGATATTGCTTGAGATGGTCGAAGCTGCGTTGACATAAAGGATCCCACTTGAAGTTCTCATCCTTCTTCAGTAAATGTGAAAATGGTGTACACTTATCTGCAAGCTGGGAGATGAAGCGCCGAACAGATTGGAGCTTTCCTTGAAGAGAGCGAAGCTGTCGCAGTGTCTGGGGAGGAGGCATGTCTAAGATAGCCTTGACCTTCTTGGGGTCAATCTCTATACCTCGTTTAGAAACTATGAAACCTAGAAGCTTGCCAGATGTGACCCCAAAGACACATTTCTTGGGATTCAGCATGAGATGATATTTGGCTAACCTATCAAAGACTTTCTCCAGGTCAGCAAGATGATCCATGAAGGTATGAGACTTGACCAAGATATCATCCACATAATCCTCCAAAATGCTATGGATGAGATCATGAAAAATGGCTGTCATAGCTCTTTGATAGGTAGCCCCAGCATTCTTTAGGCCAAAAGGCATCATGTTGTAGCAAAAGGTTCCCCAAGGGGTAGTGAATGCTGTCTTATGCTGATCCTCTTCTGCAATCTTGATTTGATTATACCCAGAAAATCCATCCATGAGGGACAAAATTTCATGTCCAGCTGTAAGATCTACAATCATATCTATGTTGGGCAAGGGAAAATCATCTTTTGGACAAGCTTTGTTAAGATCTCTAAAATCAGTGCAGATTCTGATGTCACCAGAAGGTTTAGTGACAGGGACCATGTTGGAGATCCACTCTGAGTAGTCGATAGTTCGGATAACCTTAGCAGCTAGCATTCTTTCTAATTCAGCTTTGACCAATAATGCCACCTTGGGGTGCATTTTTCTAAGCTTTTGTCTGACGGGCTTGATCTTTGGATCAACTGCAAGATGATGAACTACAAGCTTTGGATCAAGTCCTGGCATGTTCTGATATGACCATGCAAATCGGCCAATATTCTCTCTTAAGACCTCAAAGAGGAGGTCAGCTTGGTCTTGTGATAGGGATGCAGCAATGTGAACAAGTCTGGGGATCTCTGAAGAACCAATGTTGACTTCTCGAGTATCCTCAATTAGAATAGAAGACACCTCTGGTCGATTATCTTGAGGAGGCAATGCTAAATCCTCATGTTCTTCTTGTGGCTCTAGATTTTCTTGCTGAGGGGTTCTCTTCGTTGCCTTAGCTAGTCTCAGATTCACCTTAGTTCCAATTTTGGGTGTATCGGAACTAGGTTGGGGATTTTCTCCAAAATACCCCTTGGGATCTAGCTTGTAGATATAGGTAGAATCTGGCTTTGTTTTCTTGTGAGGAGTTTCAACTCCCATGAATCTTAGAAGTGCCTCCTCTGATGTGAACTCATCGATGTGTATGACACTTGGTTGGTCCCAATCTATGAGTTGTGGATGGGCGAGTGGTAGGTCAATGAGGTGGATGGATAGTTCTTGGAGAACAGAGTCTCCGAGGGAGATTTGGTCTAGGATATCGTCGTAGGTTCTCTTTTCAACTTCCTCAGGAATGTCTTCGATTTCGACAAGGTTGCGGTGAATGTTCGAAAAAGCGTGACCGTTCTCATTGGTGCCCCCAGTTGTGGATATGCCAAAGCCAAGACCTGACTTCGATTCCCACTTATGTGCATCGATGGGGCACTGCATGCCTCTTTCTTCTGGTCCTAGACCACCACCTTGATAGTTCCATTTTTCAGTGATGAGCTTATGTTCTTGGGGATACTTTTGGCTGAAGTGATCAAGACGTGCTTGATTTCTTTGAGGTGCATCCTTATGTAACCATTTGTTGATATCTGGAGTGAGCTCCTCATGAAGAGGGATTTTTGAGGATACAAAGGTTGTTGGGCCAAACTGTTTGTATCGAGGAGGTGGAACCTCCTTAGCTTTGTGATATGTCGGTCATCCATGGGCATGTGGATCAAGTGGGAGTGCCCCGACAACAAATGCATCTGACAGACTATACTCTCCACAACCTTTGTTATTGATCTTCACGGTAGACAGGGTAGAGGCGAGGATGGTTTCTGGGTCATTATAAGTGTGGGATGAGCTGGCGATGGATGTGCCAATATCAATTCCAGGGCAATGGTTTGTATATGAAGCTTCAACCGCATTGCAGTAAGCAAAGGGTTCTGGATCGGCATGGATGGTTACCTCAGTGCCTTGATGCGGAAATTTGATGCACTGATGGTAAGTGGATGGAACGGCTTTCATGGCATGAATCCATGGGCGACCAAGGAGGATGTTAAATGGTAGGTTTAGATCAATAACATGGCAGAGTGTCTCTTGGATGACTGGCCCAACCTTGATTGGCAGCAAAATAGTTCCTTCTGTGGTTCTTTCCAAGTTGTCATAAGCTTTGATGGTGATAACCTCACTGATGATATCTGCCTCAGTATACCCAGCTTGTTTTATGAATTTTAGGGTGCAAATATTCAAGGCTGATCCATTATCTATCATTACTCTTTTTACAGCAAAGTTGGATACCATGATGGCTATGCGAAGCGGAAGGGTGTGATCTGGCTCGACCACGGGTATGTCGGTGGGTTTGAATGATAGGGCACATGAGGATGAGAGGTGTCCAACAAGATTACGAAAATCAGTAGCATTGATATCAAAAGGGACACGAGATTCTATGAGAGCACTATCAAGGATGTTCTTGTACACAGGACTAGTGCGAAGAAGGTCTAAAATGGAGATTTGGGCTGGCATGTTCCCAAGGTGTTCCAAGATATTGTGCTGGCTTTTTGATGGAGCTGATGGTGTTGGTGTAACAGGTGGGCCTGCGATGTTAAATCGCGCTCTTCGAGTGGTGACTGCACACTCATTGTTTGGTCCTTGGATATTGATAACATTGATGGAAGGCTCTTTCTCGGATATACAACCTATAAGGCTACCATAGTCTATATAGGATGAAGTGTGGTCAGTGTTCTTCCCATGCTGTTGGTTTGGCTGACGGTTGTTGGTGTTGTTGTTGTTGGTTTGGATAGGTGTTTTTCCAGGATTTTGGTTGTGGTGTGGAGGAAAAGCATTTTGATAGATCTGTAAGCCTGCATTGGGAGAGGTTTGGGCACCAACAGTGATTTCCTTCCGATCAATGAGGTCCTGCACATAGTCTTTTAGTTTCATGCATCTGAGGGTAGTGTGACCTTTTACCCTATGAAATTTGCAGTACTCATTGTCTTTGTACCATGCAGCTTTGGATTGGCTTGGGTCAATTTGCTGGGTAGGAGGAAATTTGATGAGGTTTTCTTTGACTAATTTCTCAAAAATGACATCCAATGGTTCACCAAGGGGTGTATAGTTTCTAGGTGTAGGTTGGAATCTAGGCTTTTGTCCTGCAGCTACATTGATGGCATTAGCTTGATTGCTAGACCCTTGGAAGTTGGGTCTTGGATTGTGGTTTTGATAGCTTTGGTTATTCTGTTGTTGGTAGTTGATAGCTTGTTGATTTTTTGGTTGATATGGTGGGTTGGACTGGTTGTGAGAAGGACCAACAATATTCACATGTCTGGTGTCAGTGACGCCATCTGTTGCAACGTGCTTGTTTTTGTTCCAATACCTAGACTTGTCATTGGAATGTGATTGATTTTGGTTGGCTTCCTTGTAAAGCTTGACCACACCATCTTTAATGAGTCCTTGCTCAAGGATCATTCCTTTCTCTTTGATATCTTTGTAGGTTTGCAAACAGTTCATGGTCATGTGGTGAGCCAAGCTAGGATGGGCATTATCAATAAACATTTTCACAACATGGCGTTCTGGCAAGGTGCAGGATATGCGGGTGGTAAGGGTTTGCCATCTTTGCAGGTATTCGGCAAGGCTTTCTCCACCTTTTTGCTTGGTGTGGACAAGATCAACTATTGATAGCTCTGTTTCAACAAGATGGGCATATTGGGCTACAAATGCCTCAGATAATTCAGCAAAGTTTTTAATTGTGCCATAGGAGATTCTATAAAACCATTCAAGAGCTGGTCCAGCTAAGCTTTTGGGAAAAAGGCGCAAGAGGAAGACATCATTGTATGCTACGTCTTGGCAGTGCATGTAAAATTTTTTGATATGTGTGACAGGGTCTCCTTTTCCTCTGAATTTGTCAAATTTGGGTACCTCAAAGTGTTTGGGAAATGGTGTCATGGTAATGGCTCTGTCAAATGGGTAAGGACACACATTCTCAAACTTGAATGTCTTCGGATCATTCCCTTCTTGGATGGCTTTCAGAGCTATCTTCATTTGCTCCCATTCTGAATTGATAGGTGATGGCTGGGGTGCCCCCAATGTAGGAGTGCCTTGAGGTAGGTATGTGCTGGATGGGGCCACTGAATATGGATGGCTATGAGGGATTTGCTGATAGGGATTGTACATTGTTTGGGCAGTTGCATGATGGATGACAGGTTGCTGAGGGGGAGGTGGCGCATATTGCTGCATGTGCTGCGAGGCTTGCTGTTGATATGGGATTTGAGGTTGGGATTGAGGAACATAAGCTGGCTGTGGGATAAATGGATTGCTTTGTGGAGGTAAGGTATAAGATGGTTGAGAGGCTTGGGGAAAGGATCGGGGGGCTTGTGGGGTTTGACCAATATATGTGGGTTGTGCCCCCATTTGGGATGGTATCTGCAAATAATTGGTGGTTGGCTGGGGTGGTGGATTACCTCCTAGAAGTGGCATTGAAAAGTAGTTGGTAATTGGAGGTAATGGATTAGTTGGTGGTGGAGGTGGTGGGAATTGAAAGCTTGGGAATGGAACTCATGGGGTTTGATAGCTTTGTGGTTGGATTTGGAAGCTTGGTAGAGTGGTGGCAGGGGCTGGGGTCACTTGGGAGCTTGGTAGAAAATTGGTAGTAGCTTGTGGGATTTGATAGCTTTGTGGAGTGAGGGTAGTAGCTTGTAGATTTGTGGCTAATGGTATTGAGCTCCCAAGACCTAATGGAAATGATGGGATTGTGCTTTGGGCTACAGTGAACAAGCTGGGGGTAATGAAAGGTTGATTACTTGGCCCCATGGGTGGCATCCCTATTGTATATTGCTGAGGTTGGCCAAAGATGCTAGCACTGATTTGGGAGATGGGTGGATTTGGAAGGCTGGGTTGGGGAGCAGCAGCAGCAATAGTGAAGGGGGTGAACGGTGAGCTGTTTTGGGTAAAGGGGGTTTGGAGCGGAGAGGTATGAACCAAGGATGGAGTGGTGGTGGCTGGGTTGGCTTGCGGCATGGAGATTTCAACTTGGGTGGATGATGGTATGTTTGGGTCTGTTGGATCATATGGATTGGCTGGAGGCTCTTCTTTTGGCATATATTGAGGATAATTTGGATCATAAGAGCCTATGGGTGGTGGTAGCTGCCCAAACAATGGGTGAGATGGATCTGATAATGGAGGGGGTCTTCCAAAGTCAAAGGTTCCTACATTTTCCCTTCGAAAATTAGCCATGATTGTCTCTTTGTTCTTGTCTATAATGGCATTTACCAATACTGCATTTCCTGGTTGGTTCATGAAAGCTTCAATGTCAGTACATGATGGCATAGCTTTCTCTGGGCTGAAGGATGGCTGAGTGCTCAAGGGGGGTGAGGTTGTTCGATCCAAATGATAGGGCTCCATTGTTTCTTTCTTCTTGGCTAAGCGAGTGACGGGTGGCATGAAAAATGCTCCTAGGGATGAGATGCAATAATGCTGATGGATGCAAAAGCGGGAAGGCTTCTCTATGCAAATGATTTCCTAGGTTAAGGCAAAGCTATATGACAAAACCTAAGGAGGATTGGGTTGGAGATTCAAACTTCAAAGATACGTTACCAAAGCACGAAAGGTCTGCTTTCCTATGTGCAAGCTCGGTGGTGATTGTGTCAACTTAAGGATAGACTGATGATCCTTTAGGAAGAACACAAGATTGACCACTTGTGGATCCCAACCTTTAGCTCAAGGTGATGAGGGATAACAAGTGACAAAGCTGGATTACCCTAGACAAAGCTCTGTCAAAGGGATAACCTTGGTGAGATTGATGGATTTGGAAGATTTTTAGGAGTGGCAAACTTTTGGCAAAAGTGACAACAATTTTTAAGGCTTGGATGTGAGGTTTTGATTGCTGGCTAGATGGTTTGATTCTAAATGATATGGATGAGCTAATAATGCTTAAGGGGATAACCTAAGATGGCTGGCTTTTCTACAAAAATGACTCTAAAGTGAAGCTTATCCAAGAAGATGTGGAGAAACAAGGGTGTCTAATCATAGAAATCATGCCTAGTTGGTAAGGCATAAGCAGGATTAACTCCTGGATGTTGGCTAAATTTGATGGTGCGCTCTAACCAGGCCTCTTGAAGTGCTTCGTCGGTAGCTTTTGCCTCTACTTTGTGGAGTTTGGCAATTCGTGGGCTTGGTGTTATTTCTTTTCTCTTGGCTGAAAGTTCTTGGTATGCTAGAGATGGTTTGAGTTTAACTTTGTGGAACTTCTGTTTGGGTTTGGGTTGCTCTGACATCAATTTCTGAATCTGCTTGGCTTTGAGAGATCTTGGTTGTTTTGCCTCAACTCATTCAACTTCTGGAATAGGCAGTGACTACGCTAAGTATGCCCTAAGCTAGGATTGACCAAGTTTGGCAAATATTTATTCAACAAATAAAAGATCAAGCAATAGATAGAAACAACCAGATAGAAGTTTTTGATTCTCAGAAAGTGATACTTGCGCCAAGGAGTGTGTATGTTCTACAAATGTTTCGATCAGTCACCTCAAACACATTAACATCCTAGATGGTTGTCTACAGGGTTGACAGTTGGCTTAGCTAAGGAGTCCTCGATATACCCAAGGTACGTGAGGCCCAAATCCGTAGATGAGACCAAAAAGATGTCACACAGCCGAGAGGAGTGGTAACCCACTTCTCCTCTTTCACTTCTCAAGGGTATAAAGTTCCTTGAGGCTTAGCCCGAGTGACAAAATCTTGACCCCAAGAGAGGTGTCTTTCGATTCACCTTCCGATTCTTATACTCCGCCAGAACGCTGGAGTTGAGGTCGTCCAAGGGGTGATGAAATCCCCAAGCAGGCCTCCTAAAAAGAAACAAGGTTTTGGATCCTAATCTTATGCACCCAAGATGGCCTCGAAAGACGACAAGGGGAGAGAAGACTTGGATGACCTTGGGCTAAAAAACACACTTGTTTTTTTACCAACTGATGCTTAAGTTTTCTGATCTAGACTTTGCAAGCACTCATGTTTAAGATACAATGTTTATTCCAACTTGAAGCGCCAACAAAAGTAAATCGATCGAAGAATGAAAACAATAAGAAGAGTTAGGGTCAACAAAAGCAAACTCGCGCGCCTAGAGGCCCTCCACGTCAAGTATCGATTAATTTTCTTTAAGGCATTCAAGATTGAGTGTGAGTTTGTTTTAAGCCCAAAACAAAAGTGTGTGAGATTCGATTTCAAGCGCGCGCCCGGAGGCTCTCCACGTCAGTTGTTGTTCAATTTTAGTGCCCAAACTTGAAGTGTGATCGATTTAATCTAGAGTTTTGATCATTTAAGAATTTTGATAAAGTTGAAGCAAACATTCAAAGACCAAGTGAGTGAGTTAGATTGTGGAACATTTAACACCTTTTTCAAGTAGACCCATCCCCATAAATGGCGCTGAGATTGCAACCAATGGTTAATATTTGATGGGTGATTAGAAAAGAGGTGAGTCCAAGGAACTACTCAAATTGATTTTTGCAAATTTGTATTTTAACTTAACAAGGTTTCTTAAATGTCCAAAAATCAAACTTTACCTAGATTGCAAAAAGAGATTTGTTTTGTTCAATTTTTAGAAGCTCCAAATGAAGTGTTTGATATTGCAATGGTTAATTGATCCTTAGAATTTAAGATTGGATTTGTTGTTTTAATCATGCATTCAAGGAAAATTTGATTTTAATCCATGGCATTCAAGAGTGATTTTAGCAACATGCATTCAAAGACAAGTGGTTAAACATTCAAGTGTTTTCTTTTGAGCATTCAAGATTGAGATTTTGTGTGTTGTTTTAAGAACTTTGAAGTGCTTTGTTTTAACCTTAGATCATTCAAGATTTTGTTTTGGACTCAAAAGTGAAAATGACTCTTTGGACTTTGGTTTTCATTCAAAATTTTGTGTTCTAGTTTGCATGTTTTAAGCCCAAAAATGATATTCCTAGATTGTTTTGATGCATGAAAATCCTAAGAAACATTCAAGATTTTGCAATAAGACATTTGTTTGGAACAAATAACAAAGCTTTTAGGACAATTTTTGGCAACCATTTAGGACTCTTAGTTTTCATGAAATTTTTTAAAAGAACTTTAGTGTGCACTTAGTGTTGATTTTGAACCTTTTGAAATAGAAACTTGAAGTTCTTTTTAAATTCCCAAAAATGAAGTGTTCCTAATTTTGCATGAATGCATCTAAAACCTTGATGTTGCAAGGATGCAAATGATTAGATTGGTTTAGTTTCACTTGTTAAAAGATTTTTTCTTTTTTGCAAATTGTTAGTTTTTCAATGGATTTAAGTATGATTTGGGGGTTCATTTTAAGCACTAAAAAGAAGTGTGTATGATTTTGCTTCCTTAACAAAAAAAAAATGGCCAAGATCTCCCACAAGAAGAAGAAGAAGAAGTAGATGGAATAAGAAGAATATAGACAAGAAGAGGAAGAATAATCCCAAGTGCTTTCTCCACCTATAAGCTTGAAAAATCTGCAAACACTATGAGATTGACTATGAGTTCCTTTGTCTTCTTCATGCTCATGTAGACCTACAAAACCAATTTATACAATCCTACCAATCACAAAAACAAGAAAAATTAGCCAAAATCAGCAAATGACATACAAAACTTGACTAAAAAAGCTAATGAAGATGACCCATGCGGGGTCCCACCGGGCGTGCCAAAATGTATATGAGAAATGTTAGTATGCTAATAGAAACCAAATTTAAATAAAGCTTCTACAAACTAAACAAAATTCATAAACTTCAAGATAGACTAAGATGAGCTCTTAATTGAGAATATGAGCCATTAATGGGCTCTCTCAATAAGAAGCTCTCTTGTTGAGTAGCTTTGTCTAAATAGATAGGATGTATGCTCAAGCTTTATGCTTCAAAAAGGGCTTCAATGGATGATTGTGGATTTTTGGTGTGGATAGATGGCTTTAGTATGGATTTGGCTCTCAAAATAGCATTATAACTTTACTTCATGGATTGTGTTATTTTGCAAAGGGGAAGGATCCAATTTATAGGCAAGAGGCTTGAGGGTTTGAGGGCTAAGATGCAAGGATGGGAAAAAGCTTATGGAAGGCTCAGATTGCATGAGAGGAGAGCACATGGATTGTGCTTCTTTATAGCCAATCAAGGAGTGACACATGTCACATGGTGAGAGGATGGAGGAAAGGGCAAGGATGAGTCAACAAAGGAGGCTCAAGGGATAAAATCTTCATAAAGACCCTCATAATGACTTGTAAGAGCAATAAAAGGGCTTGTAAGAGTCATTTATGACCTAGTGGACTTCATAAAGTTTTATGGTTGAGATATTTTGAGGGTGATGAGAGCAAATTCGACTTGGACTTGATTAGAAATGTTTTAAGCTTGTTTAGGCTTGTGCAAATGATTAGAGGATGGATTAGGATGGTTTAGGATTAGCTTAGGGATAGGCAAGTGGATGGCATTTAATGAGGGTGGGTGAAGGAAGAGATATTTGTTAACTTTGGCTTGGGTTAGTAAGTTTTAACCCATGTTTAGGGAATGTGACAAGGTTAGGAGGGGATTAGGATTAGGTTTAAAGACATCTTCTAGAAGAGTCTAGATTTTGGATGAGGATAAAGACTTTCTAGAATAGTCTAGAATTTCCTAGGATGAGGATGAAGACTTTCTAGAAGAGTCTAGAACTTCTTAGGGTGAGGATAAATTAGATTTTTAGGAAATAAATAAAGTTTTATTTATTTCAAGGGTTTGGGTTGAGGAGATATTTATTAAAACTTTTTTTATAAACATGAGGATTAATATTTAATTTTAATTAAATATTTTGAGTTGGGGTTAGGGGTAGGAAATGATGAGATTAGCCTTTAATCGAAATTAAAGAAGGATTAGAAGATTTTGGAAGAGGTTATTGGTCATAAGGAAATTGGCCAATTTTTGGGCAAAAAATAAATTTTTTATTTATTTTAGGATTTTTGGTCAATTTATTAATTAAATAATTAATAAATAAGGAAATAATGTTTAAATAAGATTTAAACATTTTTGGGAGGGATTCCTTAATTAAATATTTTAAATTAAGATAAAGGGATTTAATGGCATAAAAATTAATTAATTAATTAAATAATTAATAAATGATGATGTCATCAGGACTTTTTCAGAAAATAAAAATACTTTATTTTTTAAAAGATTTTTAGGTGTCTACACCCCCTTCACTTCTTATAATTCTTGAGAAAGGTCTGCATATCTTACTATCCTGCACTCTCTTATCCTGATGATGGATCATGTAGTGTGATCCGAAACGTCGATGATAAATAAACACACACAATCGAATCCAGAAAACTTAGTACTTTACTAAAATCTTATTAAAGAAAATGAATTATGGATCTAGCCTTCGAAAAAAAAGGTCTTATAACACAAAATGAAATTAACAAAAAATAATTTTTAGAATATATGAAATTTGTAAATGAATTGGAAAACTTTAGAAATATTCAATTATCGGTAGTGGGTGCAAATTAATTGAATAATCAAAAAATTAATGCAATAATGTTTGCTTACGGGCAAATACAAAAGGAAACTTGCTAAATTTGCTCCTCTAATATATCATCTATAGAAAACTCAAACATTGAAAAACCGATTGACTTGAGAGATCGTACAATGACTAAAAGCCAAAATCACCCAAAAAACCAACCATTAACAACAATAAAACGTCTATATTACTCCAGATGAAAGGAACCCATTTGCATGGCGAGTTAGGGCAAGAAGAAATTGACAAGAAACAAGACAGCCGGCTTTGATAATACGTTAACAAGGAAACGTTAATCCCGATCAGGACATCTGCATTATAGAATGGATGGGCTACAAATGTAGGGATTCAACCAAGTTTCTGTAGATCAAAGCAAATATGTGCTACGTTAGGTGTGGTTGTTACTGGCCATTCTGCAGAAGACGAACTCGTGTACCACTTGTGACACCCAAATCTGGGAAAGCTCAGAAGAGCAGCACGAATGTGAAGAGGAAAAAGTATTGGTGGATCGTGTAGTCCAATTTACCGTTGCATACTTGAAGGTTTTGCTGATTTCTTGGACAGATGTTTGTCGTAATAGATGACCCACAAAGTTCTGATCAGCCAAGCTTGTGTTATTGATAGTTTTTATTATGGTGGAAGGCTTAAACATCATATACTACGGCTTGATTTTCACACTTAAAAGTAGTAAATAGTCAAGAATGACTCACATTTTCAAATCCAACGTTTCCCTTAGTATGAGATGTTTAAGAGTCACCTGATTATTGATCAAATGGAATGCTTTCTTGTTCATTTCTACTGTTAAATGTTTCAAAGTTGTGAATGCAACTATTAATTAAGATTTTTGAAGCTCAGATTGTTTTCTACTCTCTCAGAATGCAGTATTTTTTCTTTTACATTCTTTTTTTGTATCAAGCAATGATCCGAGTTTTATTTTATATATATATATATATAAAGTTTCAACAAAAAAAGGGTAAGAGTTTCGTAGATGTTTCTATTGTCAATATTTTGATTGTATGATATATTGTTTCATTATAGTCTGATTAGGTTGGTAGATGTTTTATCTGTGGATGTTCCTGAATAAATTTTATTAAGTTATGTTGGAGTAGTCTTGCTATAGGCATAATTTATATCTATGAAAGATGAGTCTATGTAAAACACACTCATGAAAGTTAGTAAATTTGATTCAATTGAATATTTCTCTATTAACATTATTATTTCACAACAACAAACATAATTCTGATTTATATTTAACATATTATTTAAATGTAAATATATTTATAAAGAAACCTCAATGTTTTCATATTGGACATTGGGATCACTCTAGATAGATGTCCATGTTCAATTTGCAAGTTGGTTTCTCTTGGATCGAAACTTAAAATGTCTAGATTACTTAGTTTTGATCCCGCAAAAATAGAGTATGTATTCCACAGCCACCCTTAAACATCACATCACACACTAAGGTAAGAATTAAGCTTGGGAAAAAAAAAGTCAACTTTGACTATTTAACACTTTTGGTCTAGGAATTAAGCTTAGTGTGTGATGTTTAAGCAATTCCGTATTTCACAGCTCTATTGTCGTTAAACGTCACTTCATATTTCCCAAATTCATGCACAACATCTTCGGTTGCTCACAAAAAATGTTGTTTTTGCCTGATGGTTCCGTCAACCTCTTTATTTTCTATATAGATCCAAGGTAGTTGGATTTTAAATTTCTTGTGCTTCTCCAAATATGACATGGACTTCAAGAAAAATCACAATTTTGTGGTGAAATTAGGACTAATTTTGGCAAAATAACTCAATGAACCCCTCTATACATATGTTAATATGCGGATCACAATGGATGGTAAGTAATTTAATTATTTCGAGTGATGTAAGAAAATATATCTATGATATCACAGATGCTCATTCATTAGTCATTCCAAATATATAGAGAATTAAATTAGCACATAATGTTCTTGTTTTTTTATTTGAGTCATTTTATTTATAGAGAGTTGAATCATAAATTTCTACCTCCATAAATATTTTAAATTATATGTAGTAATTATTTAAGGAAGTTTCTACCTCATAGATGATATATTGGAATTTTGTAGATAATACAAATCTAGATTCTTTATGTAATTAAAGTTATAATCCAACCGCTGAATGCTTGATTGGGTCAATATTTTGAGTTCAGATTCTAATAATTCTACACCTCGTTATTTTTTATTATAAAAAATCATTCATCTTCGACCCATTAGGTGGTTTGATATTTCATTCCTAATATACATCTTGACGATGATATGCTTTGAACAAAGGTACGCTCTGATACCACTGACAAAGGGCCACACCACCCTTACCAACTCATGACAAAGAATGCAACAAGATCTCTCAAGATCCAATCCAAACCCAAGCTAGCCCAGATCCACACTCTGGTAGAAACCTCTAAGATCTCAACTTGTGTTCGCAAGCCACCAAGCAACCTCCTTGTTTCTAAACCGCAGTCACTAGCTCTTCTCACAAACTTATCCAAGATCCAAGTGTAAACTGCCTCACATTCAGCACTCTGTCTACACACTCACAACTCCACCATAATCCTGCTATAAACTACCTCACATTCGGCGCTCTGTCCACAGACTCAGGAAAACTCACTCTTCACTTTCTCCTTCTCTTTCACACCTTGAAGCCTTCCAAGCTTTCCAAGCTTCACACATTCAAGCTTTTCCTTCCAAAGCTTCTACTTCTCAATCTTCTCCTTGAGCTTTCACTTCTCAATCTTCTCCTTGAGCTTGATTAGAAATGCTCATATGCCTTGCTTAAATAGGCACTTACCACCCCATGCATGACTTATCCACAAGCTTCTAGAATTCCTCCACAACCTTCTACAACTTTCACAACCTTCTACAATATCCACAACTTTCTACAATATTCATAACTTTCTAGAATTCTACCCACACACCTCGATAAATGGAATGACAACCATTTATTTTTTATTTTTTTCTATTATGCCACCTATGCACTTCGAAAATAGAAATTTCTCTTTTCCTTTCTTTTCTCCTTTTTCCCTTTTTTTATTTTTTAAATTATTTCTCCTCTAATTTTCGTAACTTTCTCTCTCCTCCACAATTTTTTTTTAATTTAAAAAAAAAAAAAAAAAATTCCATGCAAGATGCTCCTGCATCACATCTAGATTCTAAAGCATTGGTCAACACATTCAGAAAGTCAAAATGGGAAACATGATTAATACTAATAGAAAACATTTCAAAAACATTTTACCTTGTGAGAAGCATACTACATGTCCAGGAATCATTTCTTAAGTTTGATCCACATTAAATAGACAAAGTTGAATTCTAGTAGGTTTCTCATTTGGGAAGGTCTTTCGACTTCTTAAGACGATTCATTGACTTATGTTTGACAACCAAAATGTGCCTAAATACACATTCCTTTGCATTGTAAGAGTATATCTTTCTGTTATTTATAATTTAAAATTGTGTATTTATTGAATCTAAAACTGATTAGTTTGTAATTACTTAAATTTATGCCTTAAGAATCGAAACAAATTGTATACTATACTCATTTATTTCTTAGTTTGTATTGTTATATGCACATTAGCTTTATTGCTATAAATTTATATTTTTTAATTAGAATATTAAATCTTATTATATATGTCACTAAACAAAGACTTTTATGGCGCTTCCTACAAGACCTATCAATAAGAAACCCCACTCTCTTGTTGCACATATCATAAGTTAGCAACATATTATCCTCCAAAAAAACTCATTTATCTATAAATCTTCAAATTATAGGAAAATATTAATTAATTATAATAAACATTTCTTTTTCAATTCTAGAAAATGACTCTTTTGTGAAGACAATAATAAACTAGTGTTTTTTCTCAAAGTTTTACAATCTTCACCTTGAATGTCATTTTATGGATTCACATCTTACCAATAACCTTCAAAGACTTGAATGAGCAATGGTAATTTAATCACAATTATGTCACAACTCATCCAGATGGCGAGCAAGGCCAAGAAGATTGTGATAAAAACAAGAACAAAGCCGGCCATGATAGCAATCTAACAACCAAACATTGACTCAGAACTTCACAAATCATTAACTACAAATGAAAGCCATACAAATTAAGAAGCCATACAAATTTCATGCAGAATTCGCAAAGATGTGTTACATTAATTGTGGCTGTTTTTGGCCATTTCCAAGACAACATTATCGCGTATCACAGAAGGCCAGGCATGACAAAGCCAAGCAAAGAAGAAAGAACAAGGATAACGAAGGAAGGTTGAAGAAGAAAAAGTATTGGTGGATTGTGTAGCTTAATAGATCATGTTTATTGAATAGAAGTTTGTCTTAACAGATCATGACTCACAAATTTGTAATATAAGTGCTTGTGAAAAATATCTTCTTTTTATTGCTTTCCTAGGTATTTGTTATTATGAATCCAGTGGCATAGTTTGTTATTTGCTACAAGTGTAAAATGTTCTAAGGCTATGAACAGACTGTTGATTCGAATTATTATTTTTGGGTATACTCATGCTTGTTGGAGTTATCAAAACACATTTAGTGTTATTCAAAGTTTTGGTTAGTAATCTAATGAAAGTTTGTTATTTACCGCAAGATAATCTTTAGCTTGTTTTATTAAGGGACAAAAATGTTTGTGACCTCAACATCTGCAAATTTTGGTTTGCTTTATTCTTTATCTAGTTTCTGGTCCGTTTGGTAATGGGAATACAAGTGGAATAGGCATATGTATATTCTTAAAATTTTGAATTTTGTGTTTGGATGCACTCAATTGGAATTGGAATAGGAATAAATTGGAATACGTATTCCAAATTTGGCCCAAAAATGAGGATTTGCTATTCCATCTAAATAGGTGGAATAGGAATACGTATTCCTATTCCAATTTTTTTTAATTTTAGGAAACACAATTTTTTGAGTCCATGAATTCCACATCAAATTCTGGGTGAACCAAACAAGAATAGGAATACGTAACCTCATTTTCTATTTGAGAATAAGTATTCTAGGATAAGTATTCCTATTCCTATTTTTATAATTCCTCAACCAAACAAAATATAAAAATGGGAATAGGAATACTTATTCTTGAATAGAAAATAGGGTTACGTGTTCCTATTCTTGTTAGGTTCACCCAAAATTTGAAGTGGAATTCATGGACTCAAAAAATTATGTCTTCTAAAATTAAAAAAAAATTGATCCACCTATTTAGGTGGAATAGAAAATCCTCATTTTTGGGCTAAAATTGGGATTCGTATTCTAATTTTATTCCTATTCCAATTCTAGTTTGGTGCATCCAAATAAAAAATTCAAAATTTTAAGAATATACATATGCCTATTCCACTTGTATTCCCATTGTCAAATGGGCCTAGGTATCTAGTTTTAAGTAATTCTAATATTTGAAAACTTGTGGTATTTGTAAACACATATGGGATTGTAGATATTTTACAATTAGAGAAGTCATCTATAGTTGATTCATGGAAAGAAGTGTACAAATTTGATAACAATAGTTTATGAATATATTTCTAAGAATGAATGGTGTTATTGCATAAATTTTTATTAATGTTTAATTAAAATGTATAGTGCACATGATGTACATGTGTTATGTAGTTGTGTTATGTAGTTGCTAATTTTTGTTGTGATTAATAATTCAATAATTTTAAGTGTTATCTAATTTTCATTTCACTGTAATCAAAACAAGGATATTCTTCAATCTTTAAATAAGGATAATAATAATGATAAAATGTATGGTTTTAATAGTGATTAAAAATATATTAGAATGTACAAATTTGTTTAACAGTTTTTTAATCTAAATTTAATGACTATTTTCTTTATGAAGTTGATGATTAATATGTAAATTTGACAATTATTTAAATTTCAAGTTTTGAAAATGTGTTTAGTATTAAGATATAAAGGGTAGGACATTCATTAACCAAACATTAACTTTTGAATGTGACTTGAAGAAGTAGAATTTGCATTTTTTAGACAATCTCATAATTTAGAACTTAACCTAAGCTTAAGAGACTAAATTGGATCATATAGGAGCTATTTAGAGATCAATATCTATATTTAGACAATGGAACTACTAGAATAAATTTATTTCAAAATGAAGAAGATAAAATAATAAATTTAAAAGTATCTTAGATTTTTAAATATAAGGTGAAATTTAAATAATATGATAGCAAAATATTAGAATAGGATTTTTGAAAGATATTTGCAGTGAATATTCATTTTGATTAAGTACAAATAGGTTTTGAAAGATCTTAATATATAACAAATATATAACAATGAAGGATCTTAATACAACTATGGACACAACCAAACAAACTAGAGGGTCATACCAAAGTTCCCAACAAGAGGGCTAACAGCCCAAAAAGCCACAAACCATCAAGATTTACATTTTGATCCAGTTTTTTGAGAAGATAAATACATATCAAAAAGAAGTTTGGAGGATTTCACATTAATTCCTTTAACTGATGTCCATCCATCCTCCACCTTCCCAGTAGTCTTCTACCAATCCCCAAGGAAAACCACCGAAAAATGGATAGCCCCATTACTAACCCCCAAAACTGTTGCATCAAGAGATAAAATAGTTGAATCAACACTAGCAATAGTGTTATGGATAGAGTCAGTAGCAGAAGAAGGGACAACAACAACATTATGAATCAAAGCCGCTAAAGGGATAAAATTTGAATCATCGAATTCAACAACAGAAGAAGGGACATCAACAACATTCTGAGTCAAAACCTCCATAAAGACAAGATTCGAATCATAGAGACAACAACAAAATCCTTAGCCAAAGAAAGATCATTCTAAGAAGAGCTATCCATCACATTCACATCTATGGATACTTTTTGAATCGTATAGTGATCATCTGAAACCCATAACCACCAAGAATGTGATTTCTTCAATCTAACCTTGTCAAAGGAGCATCACACAATGAGATGGCCAACCTTATGACATTTCCTACACTTGAAGGGAATACCCTCATAATCAAGAAGCTGAATCTGAGAACCATTTAGAGAAACCAACTTAATCTTTTCAGGGAGCCTCTTGGAGATATCAATCTCCACAAGAATGCAAGCATACATCATCATATACACATTGTAAGATTTTAAATCAACCAACAAGAAGTCCCTAAGGGCCTCTCCACAACCTCCAAGATTAAATCCAACCAAAACTGAAGGGTAAGATTTGATAGCCTTACCCAAAGAGGAATCTCATTAAAGGATTTAGTAGTCAGACCAGAATCCTGATATCAAGGTTTGGCCATTAAGGGGAATGTCTCTTGCCAAAAGAAACCACAACACTGGATGGAATTTCTATCTTTAGCATTTGCAAATTTCACAATTAAAAAAACCCCTTGTCACTGGGTAAATCTAAACTAAATCTAAAATGGTTGGTTCTCAATATTGCAAATCCAAGCATGCAAATATGAAAGAGAGGGCCAAAAACCCTAAAAGAAGAGTAGTTATCTACACATTTGGAATTTCATCAATAGTTTCTGAATCTAGATGAAGCGTGCAAGCGAGTTACTTATAGAAACAAACACAACCAAATAGAGCCCCCTTGTCATAATAGGACCACTAATACTTGCCTCAAAGGCAACCACATCCACATAAGAAATTGCAAATCTCCCTAGAGAAATCTGAGACCTAGGGTAAGAATCAAGAGAATGGTGAGCATCTACATTAGGAGCAAGAACTACAGCAACAATCATATTCATAATAGGAAGATGAAAAGCATCCATAGCTATAGCCTGAGAATGATGAGCATCCCTAGCAGTAGCTTGAGGATGATGGGCGGGAGCATCAAAAATTTGAAACTCAACATGAGCAACGTGGGTGGCAGTAGGAACATGAGCTATCAAGGGAGTTTTCAATATTTGTTATTAATGAAGATAATTTTGAATATAACGTATATGCAGGATCATGGTGTGCCAAAAAGTGACAATGTGAAAAAAATAGAATTTGAAAACATCTAAAAGCATTTCAAAATTTTCTCTAACTTTTTTCACCCATCCTGATACCAAACTTGGAAAATAAGGCCCAACCCTTATCGAGTATCCGATTTCATATCGGATACCCAATACTATATCAGCTATCCAATAATATCAGGTATCCGATATAATATTAGATGCCCAATATTTGATAGTGTTATTTGAAAAAAAAGCACAACCTGTGGGTTATGTTTCACAGTCATATATTAGGTTTTAAGCATGATATCCATTTTTCAATTGGATACATGATAATAGGTGTTGAGATAATGGGTGTTGCACACATTGCATAATATTGTTATTTTATTTTTATTATGTAATGTTGTGCCTAGATGGACATGCAACATGTAAAGATTCTCATGGAATATTTTTGATGAGTTGTATTGTAACATTGTGATAATATTTCATGTAATTATTTAATATTGGGGAAAAGAATTAAATGCCCAATATTAAATGTGGGGTCAGTGTGTTAGGTAGCACATGGTTTTAGCACATGGTTTATGTAATACCACTTAGTGGTTTTGTGGGACTTGCTACTATATAAGCAGCCACAAGGGTAGTTGTGAGAGATAGAGAGTGACAAGGAGAAGAAAAAAGGCAAGAGTCAAGCGAGACAAGGCTTGACAGGTTAGCCAAGGGAGCATTTGTGAAGGTTGAAAGCATGGCATGGGATGTGTGGATTCATGCTTGTTCACATAGTTTTTTCGGTTGTGGCTATGGCCATGAAGGCTTCCATGGTTGTATGGCAATGGTATTTTTTGCTAAATAATACATGGTGATGGATGCTTTTGGAGGCTGGGTTTTTCCCTCAATGAGGGTTTCCCAGGGTATATCTTGTGTCACAATTTTGTGGGTATGTTGTTTATTCTCTTGCATGTGGATTTTAATTTCGTATATATTTTAGATCTATTATGGGTTATGTGGAAACGGTTATATTCTTTATTGCCAAGTTTCCTTACAATAGGTTTTTTTTTTTTTAATCAATTTTAATATAAATTTAATAAATTTTATTATAAAATTGTTAGTTTTAGTTAAATTTGTTAGAATTTAGGGTTTTTTGATAGAAATTGTTAAAATTTAGGTTTTTTTAATATAAAGTATGTTGTGCAAATTAATAGGAATGACTGATCAAAATGATTATCATGAGGCAAGGAATACTATTTCTTGTAACCCCCCACCAAACAATCCAGTGCCCCTACAAAATCATCAACCAAATGATCCTTTGCCCCCACAAAACCCTCCTCAAATCGAGGATTTGATAATTGAAAATCTCACTGATTTGAGGGCTTTGTGAACAACATATAGTAATGTACCTACATTAGCTCATATGTTATCCACATTAAACATGATAGTGGATAACATTGAAACCCTTACCAATGAAAAAAATACCACTCTTCATTGGCGTGACCAAATGCATGAGATGTTTGATGATGGCTTGGACTATGATGAGGTTGCAGCCCTCAATATAACCAAAGATGATTTGCCTGGCCTTTTTGTGAACCCAAAAATTGGTTTACCAGTCAATCGCAAAAAACCCAAACTATTGATTAAATGGTGCACAAATGATGCCATACGTGCAAACTTTTGGGATCATTGGTGGATGGTTTTTGATATCCCTCCACAACAATTTAGAGGTGCCATTTTATTTCCTTAGAAAACTGTATGAAAAATTTGTGTTGAAACTCAAAGTGAACTATTGCAGCATGAAGCCCAACATGGGTGTAGGACTAGGATTTCCTTAGGATAGACCCTCTTCCCAATGGAAGAAAGCTAGCACTTTTTGCCCCCCCTACTGATGTCTCCCCCTCCTCGTCGAGTGTAGCATCCTAATATTATTGCAGAGACTAGCTCTCAGACCATTAGAACCATTCATAGACTAAGTAGCTTGTTGATATCTCAAACTAGGTCAATCCTGCCTCCCCATGTTGATAATGCTGGCACTAGTTCATCATTAGCTAGCTCATCACACATTTGTGTGCCTCACACTTTCATTACATGCAAGAATATTTGCATGGGTCCCATAGGTGGTCTTCTTAAGTATCATTTTGTATTAGACGAGGATACACTAGATGCATGTGTAGAGGCTATAAACCCTGATACAAGAGAGGAGGGGAATGCAAAGGCATGGACTCCTTTTGTGTTAGTACATGTATACATTTTTTTGTTATGACATATGCGATTTAAAGTTAATTTTTATAATAGAGTAATTTTAATTTTTAAGCCATATTGACTTATACATGTATGTGATCTTTATTCATGTTTAGTTGATGACCAAGGAGGAGCTGAGATAGGTTGATGATGCCACACTCTCAGCCATTTCATTTGGTCTTGAGACATCTATGGTATATTATGTTGTGTTCTCATTGGTTTTTCTATTTGATATTGTAGCATATATGGTTTCTAATCTTTCTTTTATCTTGCAAGTACCACCTGTCCCTAGGGGACAAAGTGCGAGGGATGAGCCAACACCCATTGACAAAGGAAAGGTAATTAGGTTCTTTCTGTTTGATTAAATATCGATGCATTCTTGTAAAATGTTTGTGCTAATGAAATTTAATTACATTCTTTATTGTATATAGGGTGTGACTACTGGCAATGAGCCCATACAAATTCCATGTCATAGATGCTTAGGCATTTCCATTTGCACCAAGAGCCCCATTGTATGTATAAGTATCATTTATTTTTTATTTTTCTTATCTCCATAAATAAATTCAAAACTGATTTCCATGATATTAACAACTACTATTTTGTATCTCATAGGAAACTCCTAGTACACACAAGGTTCGATGGTAGAGTTTTGTATCTTTGATGATGTCACCACTATATCTAGAGGAGGACCCTACACTAGTAAGTTGTAGTTTAAATTCTTGATTAAATATGTTATAAATTTAGCATGTTGTGAATTATAATGTTATAGTTTAAGTTTTAGATTCATCTAACAAACATATTTGAACATACATAGGCCACAATCAGCGAGGTACAATCATTGCCGAGGGCATACAAGAGGACTCCTGACCGACAGAGGTCAACGAGAGAGGTATTTATTATGAAATTTTAATAGTATAAGTCTTCATTAAAAAAAAAGATCATTATGCATTTGATTAATTCAATGTTAGATAAAAAGAATCATATAAATTTAGTAGTCTAACTTTGCATTTTCCTTTTTTGTTTATGTAAGAGGCATCTAATCCACATAGTGCAGCAAAGAGGCTGCATTTTGATCATCCACCAGTAGCCTAGGATAGTATAGTTGTCATAGGATGCATCATAAGACATTTTTAGATAGCATATGCCACATTTTTTACATAAACATTGATATTATACACATTCTGATGGCATGATCAGCCACATTTTGTATATGGATCTATGTATTTTGATATATATTTGTGTACTTTATCTATGGATACATGATCTTTGATATATATTTGTGTAATTTTTCTATGGATACATGTATTTTGATATATATTTTTGTCATTTATGTGCACAATGATATACATATCAATTTAGTATCTAGTATTGTTCAATTTATCATGGATCATGTGTATTGTTCATGCTTATGGAATATCATTAATTTTGATCATGTTTTTTATATTCAATTTAAATGTAATAATTTTTGGATAAAATTTTAACAACCTTTATTGTCAAATTTGAATGCAATGTTTAATTTGAAGTGCTATCATGACATAAACACACTTGTTAACCTCCTACACAAGGTTCACATAACCCATACTGATCCACTTAACAAAATTGGCTTCATTAATTCATGCTATCATTTTACACCTTATATAGGTGTTTCCAACCTTTTATGGTCATGCTTAAACCCCTAACTAACTCTTTTCACTCATTTTCACTTTGCAAGAAAAAGTTGCAAAATTGTAATTTTGCAACTTTTGCAACTTTTGCAATTTTGAACAATTTTTTTTATAACATTAAATTATTAATTAGACAAGTTCACCAAACTTGGTAAGGGATTATCGATAGCCCTCATGAGCTCTAATTTACAACCCTTGAAAGATCGACCTTGAAATGCACATAGAGAACCTTTGAGACTCCTTAGTATGGGGTGGCCGTAGATGATGGATGGTCTTCACAGTCAGAACAATGGTGTCACTAGGGTTCACCTACCTATCTAGAGCTAATGGCTCTGATAATTCAATGCCAAGATCAATAGTGTCAAAGTTACGTTGTGGTGCACCTATGAACTAAGGCACACTGCGAGTTTTGGCATTGAGCGAGATCGCCACGCTGAATCCAAACAAAATTTGATCTCTAAAAAATGAGATGGTTTATTTTAGGCCTCGGCATCACTGTTCTATAGAATTCTATGTTTCATTGATAGACCTCATGAGCTTTGAGTTACAAGCCTCAGAAGATTGACCTTGAAATGCATTAGAGCACCTTGGAAACTACTCGGTACGGGGTGGCCATGGATGATGGATGGTCTCTGTAGCCAAAACAAGAGTGTCACTAGGCTTCACCCACCCATTTGGAGCTAATGGCACTGATGATTTGATGCCAAGATCAGGGATTTCAAAGTTACATTGTGGTGCGCCTATGAATTGAGGCACACTATGAGTTTTGGCATCGAGCGAGATTGTTGTGCCAAATCCAAATGGAATATGATCTCTTAAAAATAAGATAGGTTATATTAGGCCTCGACATCACCATCCTATAGAATTTTATGTTTCATTGATAGCCCTCATGAGCTTCGAGTTATGACCCTCGAAAGATCGACCTTGAAATGCACTTAGAGAATCTTGGAGACGACTTGGTACGGGGTGGCTGCGGATGATGGATGGTCTCTATGGCTAGAAAAAGGGTGTCACTATGGTTGACCCACCCATTTGGAGCTAATGGCACTAAAGATTCGATGCCAAGATCAGAAGGTTTCAAAGTTACATTGTGGTGCACCTATGAACTGAGTCACACAACGAGTTTTGGCAGCAAGATCACTGTGCCAAATCCAAATGGAATGTGATATCTTGAAAATGAGATAGGCTATTTTAGGCCTCAACATCACCATCCTGTAGAATTTGACAATTCATCAATAGCCCTCATGAGCTCCAAGTTACGACCCTTAGAAGTTTGACCTCGAAATGCACTTAGAGCACCTTGGAGACTTCTTGGTATGGGGTTTCCACAGATGATGGATGGTCTCCATGTTTGGAACAAGGGTGTCACTAGAGTTCACCCACCCATTTAGAGCTAATGGTGCTAATTATTCAATGCCAAGATCAGTGGTTTCAAAGTTACGCTATGGTGCACCTATGAATTAAGGCACACTGCAAGTTTTGGCATCAAGTGAGATCGCTGTGCTGAATCCAAATAGAATGTGATTTTTGAAAATGAGATAGGTTATTTTAGGCCTTAGCATCATTGTCCTACACAATTAAATGTTTCATTGATAGCCCTCGTGAGCTCTGAGTTACAAACCTCAGAAGATCGACCTCCAAATGCACTTAGAGCACCTTGGAGACTACTCGGTACGAGGTGGCCACGAATGATGGATGGTCTCTATGGCTAGAACAAGGTTGTCACTAGGGTTCACCCACCCATCTAGAGCTAATGGCACTGACGATTCAATGCAAAGATTAGCAGTTTCAAAGTTACACTATGGTGCACCTATGAACTAAGGCACACAAGGAGTTTTGGCATCAAGCGAGATCGTTGTGCCGAATCCAAATAGAATGTGATCTCTCAAAAATGAGATAATTTATTTTATTCCTTGACATCACCATCCTATAGAATTTGATGTTTCATCAATAGCCCTCACAAGCTCCAAGTTATGACCCTCAAAAGATCGACCTCAAAATGCACTTAGAGCACCTTGGAGACTACTTGGTACGAGGTGGCCACAAACGATGGATGGTCTCTGTGGCTGGAACAAGGGTGTCACTAGGGTTCATTGCCCATCTTGAGCTAATGGCATTGATGATTCAATGCCAAGATCAATGGTTTCAAAGTTACATTGTGGTGCACCTATGAACTGAGGCACACTATGAGTTTTGACATCGAGTGAGATCGTTGTGTTGAATCCAAATGGAATGTGATCTCTCAAAAATGAGATAGTTTATTTTTAGCCTTTACATTGAACCATCCTATAAAATTTAGTGTTTCATCAATAGCCCTCATGAGCTTTGAGTTACGACCCTCAGAAGATCGACCTTGAAATGCACTTAGAGCACCTTGGAGACTACTTGGTACTAGGTGGCCACAGATGGTGGATGGTCTCTGTGGCTAGAACAAGGGTGTCACTAGGGTTCACTCACCCATCCAAAGCTAATGGCACTAATGATTCAATTCCAAGATCATTGGTTTAGATAGATCTATTTTTAAACCTCCTTACCAATTCCATCAGCAAGCTCCATATGTTTATCACCTATCCATCCCTTCTCAAGATTTATGTCATCCTACCAATACGTATCAAGAACCCCATGAGAGCTAGTTTATTTCCAACTAACATGATGATTTCAGGATCATCCCCCGCATGTTGATAACATAAGAGGAGATGAGGAGTATTGATAGACAACAAGAGTATTACATGCATAATGATGAGTGTGCTTACCAAGATTTAAAAAAAAATGGATTGGAAACAAAGGAAGTGGAGGCCCTCAAAAATTAATTTCCAAGCTCTAGACATGTTGATCCTCTACAATATCCAAGTATACCTCCTATTTTTGAGATTCCATGTTTTAGGGGTCATAGCCTTGCAAAAGAAATAGAACAACCCCTATATGAGTCCCTACATGGTCAAATTATCAAACTGACATGGAGGCCTTCTTGGACCAACTATCCTGATTTTAAAATGTTATACCTTGTCAAAGGTGTCCCATGTGAATTGGTACAAGATCAAACAATTGAAGGAAAAGATGATCTTGTTGGTTCTAAATTGGTTGAACCATTTGAGGAGGCTTGGGATCATAGACATGAGGATGAAAAGGAGGATGTTGTTGGTTCTAATTTATTTATTGAGTTACCTATAATGTTGAACATGATGATGAATAAATTTCATTGGTTTCAAGGAAAGAAGTTGAGGACGAAGTAGAGGTTACACCCATCTTTTAAGAATTACCTTCTTTTGTTGAGCAGAATGAGGAAGATGTGATTCAAACCACATAATCACAATAAAAAATATGAATGAGATGGTAGCTAACCAAAGCTCAGAAGATTATTTTTATAGTATTGTAAAAGTTTTTTGTTAGAACCTTGCTATTGAAAATTTAGAGTCTATGCATGTTATAGAAGCTCCAATTTTGGAAAGCATTTTTTGTAATGATCCTAAGCATGAATGCAAGATCGATCCATTTCTCAAGAACATTTAGCTAGGTTGACAGTTGTTATTAACTTTGAGCTACCTTAACAAAAGAGGGGACTCCTTGACCATGGAGGAAGAGTTGGCATGGTTGTAATAATGCATGGTAACCATGATGAACCAACAAAAAGGAGAAACACTATAGAAACTAGCAAATCAAGCTTAAAGTTTGTGCTTTCAAGAGGCTGTGCAATCAGGTATTTTTCCCAGCTCAAGTCAAGGGAGGAGTCAGCATTCAAACTAGCATTTGAACATGAAGATGATTACGGAGAGGATAAAATGCAACATGTTGATTTAGTCCCAAATGTTGATACTTTCAATCAACAATGTGAATTAAGTCACACCATTTTCATTCCTCAATAGATTTTGCATCAAATGATTCAATATTGTTCATTTATTCATATTTTGGTATTTTCCTTTAAGCATGTTAATCATGTCACTTTTAAGAATAAAGTCAACTATTTTAGCCAACCAGTGAATGAATTTATTTAGCATTTGTTTTGTTACTAGTTAGGCTGGAGTAGGTTAGTTTTCTAGCTTGCTACAAGTGTTACCTTCGGATAATACTTGTCAATTGGATGTTACAATCAATGACCTTATTTATCATAGACAAAAAAACAAGTCCCATGTTTAGTTCTTGATGAATTGAATTTATCTATTGATTTCGAACAATTAAATATTTTCTTTCTTTATTGCTTAATCAAGAGTTCTTGGTTTATGACTACTTAGAATGCTTAACATTAATGCATAATTAACCTCATAATCTTGCAATATATTAGGTGATATCTTATCCATTATAATATTCATATAGGAACATTCAATTTTGGAGTGTACATTAAGCCTAAATTTGGCTCGTTAATATATTTCCTTTCTTGTACATAGATTCAATAGGAATTTTGAGTTCTAGCTCAACATTTTTGGGTAAGTATGATGATGTGTCACTACCATCTTTCTCTTGTAATAAACCAACATGGAAAAAGGTTGAAAGGTGAAACACTTATTTTAATTTGACATATCTTTAGAGATGTTAATTCACCCCCCTTAGGATCATACAACCAATAGGCTTTACTAGATTCATAATAACCAATAAGGATTAATTCCTCAATGTTATTATCATAATTATTGTCTTCTCTTTTTGGGATATGTTTGTATGAAATGATCCCAATTTTTTAAAAATATTTAACTATTTGTTTTCTTCATAGTCATTCTTCTTTTAGAGATATTCCTTCTAAGCTAATAGTATATTAAGGCATCCATATGTAAAAATAAAAGATCTAAAACAACCTTAAGAAATGAAGCTAGTATATTCCTAAGGTACTTCCAAGATTCATTCAAGCATTCAAGGATCATTTTTTAGCATTTTCTCTTCAATACCTAGCATTTTTTTGGTACTAAAGGAGGAGATCTACATTGTGGAATTTATATTCTACTTCTTTGATGCACATTTACATCCCTAGCTCCATGATAGGGTTGTGGTAGATCTATTGCATTTATAGAGGCTTACTACATCCTTCATCATAAATTTAACATTTGCAACGTATAAGCATTGCAAAACCCTTATTGACAAGGGTTTCATCAAGAAACGTGAATATTTACATTTTTTTTTCTTCTTTTCATTCTTTACATTTAATTTCATTGTGATATTACTATCTAAACTAAACCATGTAGTATTTGAGTCAAACTCATTTACCCATGTATCATGAGTAGTGGTTCAGAGGAAGACATTGTATAATTTGAGCAATATAAATTCATGAAACCCTAAAGAACACATGTATGCAAGAACTTGCCACAAATAGGTAAAGAGAAAAAAAGAAAAGGGTTTAACTTTGACAATATACAAGATCACATTATTAGAATAAAATAATGAGTAAAATATAAAATGGATATATATGGACAACAATACTTTGAGTCTATACAAATAGATTAGATAAATGTAGCAAAGCACACAAGTGTTTCAATAATTTCATGTGATTGTTGTCACACAATTAGAGCCTATATAATATATAGAACCCAAAATTTGACTTGAACTATAACAACCAACTTTAATAAAGTGTAATAGAACCACCCTAGCATTCCCAAGATATAGAAAAACATTATCCAAATCAACTATTTCTTCCACCCATCGCTTTCCTTGCACCACGAGTCTTTCTTTATAATAACCTCAAGATGGAAACCTCACACCATAAAAAGAAATGAAATGCATTGATAAGACTTGCAGTAAAAGGCTTACACAATATTAGCATCATAGAATCACTTCTTGTTTCAATGCCTCATTGCGAATGAGTATTCAAACTTATTGACACCTTCCCCAAATTGATTTTGAAGGAATCAAGTATACATAATCTAAGCTCAAATTTTCTCCCTAAATAGTTATCTATATTTTTGGACTTGCATGCCCAAACCTTCACCTTTCACACCTATCTTTGTGGTCTTTTATGTTAATTCCAATTGTTCATCTATATTTTCTAGATTTGTCCTATTTGATTAGTTTGATAAAAATGGTTTTAATAATCATAATGTCAGCTCTATGTCAAATAAGAAAAAAGCCAAACTTTTAATAAGATATCCACAAGAAATTGTCTTTCATTGTCTCCTTGCTTCAATACTCATATAGCTATAAATGCTCTTAAAATTGTCCTCTTATAATTCCTTACAAATGTCACAACCCACTTTTTGAGTCACTGAATAACTCGACATTAAATTATTTCTTAGATTAAAGTAATAAAATATTTTAATTAAATTAGAATGGAATGTTAATAAATAATTCATTATAAGCAATGACATGAGGATTTAAAGGAATTGGTTACAAATCTGATTGGAAATAAAAACAGTTACAAATATGAATGGAAAGTTGTTAATTGTTCATTGTTCTTGTCTGCCTTTTCATTACCAAGCCTGTGGAGGGCTTACTATTTTTTTCCCATAAAATCTTTATTCAAACCAAAAACTTTACTTCTCACTATTGTTAAGCTGACTATCCATCAGGACTGCACAAAAAATTCAGAAGCTTTTATGTAATTGCAGGATGCATGGCTTGGATTGTAGGACTCCATTGCATGGTCTAGGATGGAACCGAGAAGACCCTTAGTTTTCTATTTACCATTTCCAATGTCACTATATCAAAAGCTTGGCTTTTCTATCTTTTTATATTGAGAATTTCTTGCAAATAGGAACTCAAAGCTTTCCAATAGAGTAGCTCTTCCAATCCCGACCTACTTTTGTAAATTAAGCAATTGTAAATCAAGATAGTTCTTCAATAACTGCATTCAATCCTCACTTTAAATTTATATGTGCACCACTGTAAGAATAGTTCCCTTAGCTAAATAGCACTATGTATGGCTAACTAAAGACAATTGAAATTCTATCCTTTATCTTTATCAATTTCTTTACCTCTACACATCCATAAGCCTATAAGATTCAACTCATTGTCATCATTTGGAAGGAGGCAACTGCAACTTGCATCTAATGCTATTTTTCTACTCTACCCAATAAAAGAACTGACTAGAGGAGAACTAGAATAGATTATTTTTTATTTCAAAGACAAAGTAGAAAACAAACATGATTTTGTGGCAGAAGTTTCAAGATGGGTCAAGCTCTTGGAGGTCATATGAATGGTCATGTGCTAGGTAAGTGCATGCCATATTGCAATCTTTCTTTTTGAGATTTTGTTGACTTTGATGAATTAAATGAGGACAAAATTTTTTAAGATCATTAAGATTGAGTTATTGTAGCTTGATTGATTGAACGATTTATATTTATCGCTAAAGGAAAAAAAAAAAATTTAAAATGATAAATTGAAGTTTGAGCTACATTAGTTTTATGATCTTAGTTGATAGTGATGGGTTTCTTGCTCTAAACAATTTTTAATGGAAGGGTTTAGTATAAAATCAGTTAGAGTGTTTATTCAGTGCCTAGAAGACAGTAGAAATGGGAATAGTCTTTCTAAATTTATTTTAAAGAGTTAAATTAGGAAAAAAATAGATGCAATTCAATTCAGGCTCTGGTTTTGGGCACACCCATATGATCTAATTTGTGGAATTGTGGTTATAGGTTCAGTTAGGTTAATAGAGTCAAGTGGATTTCTTTTCTTCTTCTTTTCATTTAATCTGGATGTAAATCATCTGAAAACAAATAGGCTTATGTATTGATCATTTCTGCATGTTGTGACTATGTGCTTGAGTAGACTATATAATTCTTGTTACATGTAAATTACCAATTAGAATGGCATGTATAAAACTATAAATTCAAGAAAGTTCCTGGGTAAGTGCACAAAGTTGTGGTGCCAAAAGGGGGGTATAAGTGGACACCTTTTTCCTGAAATCAGCAAATTATGGACTTCAACAAGAATTTGAAGATAGTTACGCTCAAAATTTTAAGATATGACAAAAACAAAAGTCGTAGTCCTTTGAATCTAGTTTCTAAACTACTAATTTTTTTTCAAAATGGTTTAGTTTTAGGTCCTCAAAAAAGGGGGCCACAGAAAGTGGTACTGTTTATTCCAAAAAAAACATAACATAGTACAAAGTGTGGCCCCCCTAAAATTTTAACTTTTTTTTTGAAATTCTTTAATCGCTCCAGTCAAAAGTTACCTAACACTATGTAGTTTATCCTAGATTTTTTGGGTAATTTTATAATGTGTATTTTTTTTTTAATGAATTTTTTAATTAGACCCATCCCAAAAACGTGAAATATTTGTGTGCTCCCCCTAGAAATGATTGAAAACTAATCTAAAATCAAAACTTCTTTTTTTCAAAGTGTGTAGAATGGAGTCTAGTTTCTAAAGAACTAAGTTGTTACAAAATTCGATGAATGAGCTAAAATCTACAGCCCAATTAGTACATGGTGGTTTTTGACAAAAAATGAACATACATTCAAAAGAAATTATAGATGAAAGACTTAAAATAGTTCAAATTAAAAATAAATTGTATGGTTAGATAGCTAACACAGAGACCTATAATGTTATGTAACCTGATCTTATCGATACCCAACCACGAGGAATCTTGAAGGGGAGCACACAAAAAAAATCAATCATTTTTTGTATGTTTGCTGGAAAACACGTCTCAGACCAATTTATAAACTCCAAACCTTTGGGTTGGATCTCCAAGGCAAAACCAAGCCTTAGGCTTGGTTTTAATGAAAAGCTTTGAATAGCGCATGTGCCCTATAGCGCACACGCGCTATTAAAATGCTATTGAATTTGAGGTAGTGTGCACGCTCTATAGTGGGCACACACTATTGAGACCTAAATTGCAAACCAAAACCAAAAGAGAGCTAGGGGGGTGGGGCGAGGGAATGGCTATTTGTGTGTGTGAGAGAGATAGAGAGAAAGTAGGGGATGGGAGAGGGGAGAGAGGAAGTGAGAAAGAGTAGGGGTGGCAGAGAGAGTATAGGATGGGAGATAGAGGAAATGTGAGAGAGTAGGGGTCACAAAGAGAGTACAAGATGCAAGAGAGAGGAAGTGTGAGAGAGAGAGTAGAGGTGGCAAAGAGAGAGTACAGGATGGGGGAGAGAGATTGAAAGTAGGGGATGGGAGAGAGAGGAAGTGTGAGAGAGAGTACAAGTTGGGAGAGAGATATTGAGAGTAGGGGATGGGGGAGAGAGAGAGTAGGTGGTGGGAGACGGAGTGGGAGAGGAAGAGCGAGAGGGAGGAGGATGGGAGTGCATGTGTGTGAAAGAGAGAGAGTAGGGAATGGGAGAGGGAGAAGATAGAGTAGCTTGAGAGAGAGTAGGGGATGGAAGAGAGAGTAGGCGATGGGAGAGGGAGTCAGAGAGGGAGAGAGAGAGGGGGGATGGAAATTTGTGTAAGAGAGAAAGAGAGAGTGTGTGAAAATGTGAGAGAGGGTAGGGGGTAGCAAAGAGAGAGTAGAGAGGGAGAGAGTGAGAGTGAGAGAGAGAGAGAGAGAGAGAGAGAGTGAGAGAGAGTGAGAGTAGGCAGTGGGAGAGGGAGAGCGAGTGAGAGAAAAAGTAGAGGATGGGAGAGGAGAGAGGGGGGATGGGTGTGTGTGAAAGAGAGAGAGTAGGGAATGAGAGAGGGGAGATAGAGATAGCGAGAGTAGGGGATGGTATAGAAAGAGAGTAGGCAATGGCAGAGGGAGTGGGAGAGGGAGAGAGAGGGTGGATGGAAGAGAAAGAGATTAGACAATGGCAGAGGGAGTGGGAGAGGGAGAGAGAGGGGGGATGGAAGTGTGTGTAAGAGAGAAAGTAGGGGATGGGAGAGAGTGTGAGAGTGTGAGAGAGAGTAGGGGATGGGAGAGAGAGGGAGAGAGTGAGAGAGAGAGAGATAGTAGGCGATGGGAGAGGGAGTGGGAGGGAGAGAGAGAGGGGGGGAATGGAAGTGTGTAAGAGAGATAGAGTTGGGGATGGGAGAGAGTAGGCAATGGGAGAGGGAGTGTGTGAGAGAGAGAGAGGGGGGGAATGGGAATGTGTATAAGAGAGATAGAGTAGGGGATGGGAGAGACTGTGAGAGTTTGAGAGAGAGTAGGGGGTGGTAAAGAGAGCTTGTACAGGATGGGGGTGAGAGAGAGAGAGAGAGGGTAGGGGATGGGAGAGAGTGTGAGAGAGAGTAGGGGATGGAAGAGAGAGAGTGAGAGTAGGGGATGGGAGAGAGAAAGTAAAGAGGGAAAGAGATTACTTGAGAGAGAGAGAGAGATAGTAGGTGGTGCAAGAGGGAGTGGGAGATGGAGAGAGAGGGGGGATGGGAGTGTGTGTGACAAATCTAGAGAGTAGGGGATGGGAGTGTGTGTCTATCAAAGAGAGAGAGTAGGGGATGGGAGAGGGGAGAGAGAGAGTAGGGGATGGGGGACAGAAAGTAGGCACTGGGAGAGGGAGTGGGAGAGGGAGAGAGAGGGGGGGGAATGGGAATGTGTGTAAGAGAGATAGAGTAGGGGATGGGAGAGAGTGTGAGAGTGTGAGAGAGAGAGTAGGTGGTGGCAGAGAGAGCTTGTACAGGATGGGAGAGAGAGAGTGAGATTAGGGGATGGGAGTGTGAGAGAGAATAGGGGATGGGAGAGAGAGAGTGAGAGTAAGGGATGGGATGGGAGAGAGAGAGAGAGAGTAGAGAGGGAGAGAGATAGGGGGGATGGGAGTGTGCGTGACAGATGTAGAGAGTAGGGGATGGGAGAGAAGAGAGTGGGGGGATAAGAGTGTGTGTCTGTGAAAGAGAGAGATTAGGGGATGGGAGAGAGTGTGAGAGAGAGTAAGGGGTGGCAAAGAGAGAGTATGATATGGGAGAGATAGAGTGAAAGGATGGGAGAGAGTGAGAGAGAGAGAGTAGGGGGCGGCAGAGAGAGAGAGTACGGGATGGGAGAGACAGAGTGAAAGGATGGGAGGGAGTGTGAGAGAGAGTAGGGGATGGGAGAGAGTGTGAGAGAGAGTTGGGAATGGGAGAGAGAGAGAGAGTAAGAGTAGGGGATGGGAGAGAGAGAGTAGAGAGGGAGAGAGAGAACTTGAGAGAGAGAGATAGTAGGTGACCTGGGAGAGGGAGTGGGAGAGGAGGAGAGAGAGGGATGGGAGTGCGTGTGACAAATCTAGAGAGTAGGGGATGGGAGAGAAGAGAGAGGGGGGATGGGTGTGTGTGTGTGTGTGTGTGTGTGTGTGTGTGTGTGTGTGTGAAAGAGAGAGAGTAGGGGATAGGAGAGAGTGTGAGAGAGAGTAGGGGGTGGTAAAGAGAGAGTACGAGATGGGAGAGACAGAGTGAAAGGATGGGAAAGAGTGTGAGAGAGAGTAGGGGGTGGCAAAGAGAGAGAGAGTACGAGATGAGAGAGACAGAGTGAAAGGATGAGAGAGAGTATCAAAGAGAGTAGGGAATGGGAGAGAGTGTGAGAGAGAGTTGGGGATTGGAGAGAGAGAGAGAGAGAGTAAGAGTAGGGGATGGGAGAGAGAGAACTTGAGAGAGAGAGAGATAGTAGGTGGTGGGAGAGGGAGTGTGAGAGGAGGAGAGAGAGGGATGGGAGTGCGTGTGAGTGATCTAGAGAGTAAGGGATGGGAGAGGGGAGAGAGAGAGGGGGATGGGAGTGTGTATCTGCAAAAGAGAGAGTTTAGGGGATGGGAGAGGGGAGAGAGAGAGTAGCCTAAGAGATAGAGAGAGAGAGAGAGAGAGAGAGAGAGTAGCGTATGGGAGAGAGGGGCGGATGGGAGTGTGTGTAAGAGAGAGTAGGGGATGGGAGAGAGTGTGAGAGAGAGTAGGAGGTGGCAGAGAGAGAGAATGGGATGGGGGAGAGAGAGAGAGTGAGAGTAGGGGATGGGAGAGAGTGTGAGAGAGAGAGTAGGGGATGGGATAGAGTGTGAGAGAGTAGGGAGAGGGAGATAGAGAGAGGGGGATAGGAGTGCATGTGACAAATCTAAAGAGTAGGGGATGGGAGAGAAGGGAGAGGGGGGATGGGAGTGTGTGTGTGTGTGTGTCTATGAAAGAGAGAGTAGGGGATGGGAGAGAGTTTGAGAGTGTGAGAGAGAGTATGGGGTTGCAAAGAGAGAGTACGAGATGGGAGAGACAGAGTGAAAGGATGGGAAAGAGTGTGAGAGAGAGTAGGAGGTGGCAGAGAGAGAGAGAGTACGAGATGAGAGAGACAGAGTGAAAGGATGAGAGAGAGAGTGAGAGAGAGTTGGGGATGGGAGAGAGTGTGAGAGAGAGTTGGGGATTGGAGAGAGAGAGAGAGTAAGAGTAGGGGATGGGAGAGAGAGAGTAGAGAGGGAGAGAGAGAGATAGTAGGTGGTGGGAGAGGGGAGAGAGAGAGAGCAGCCCAAGAGAGAGAGAGTAGCGGACGGGAGAGAGGGGCGGATGGGAGTGTGTGTAAGAGAGAGTAGGGGATGGGAGAGAGTAGGAGGTGGAAAAGAGAGAGAATGGGATGGGAGAGAGAGAGAGTGAGAGTAGGGGATGGGAGAGAGTGTGTGAGAGAGAGTAGGGGATGGGAGAGAGAGAGTAGAGAGTAGGGGATGGGAGAGGAGAGAGAGATGGGGATGGGAGTGTGTATCTGTAAAAGAGAGATTTTATGGGATGGGAGAGAGAGAGAGTAGTAGATGTGAGAGTGTGAGAGAGAGTAGGGAGATGGGGGAGAGAGAGAGAGAGAGAGAGTAAGAAGTGGGAGAGGGAGGATGGGAGTTTGTGTGAGAGATCTAAAGAGTAGGGGATGGGAGAGGAGAGAGGGTGAGAGAGAGATAGAGAGAGTAGGCAGTGGGAGAGGGAGAGTGAGAGAGAGTAAAGGATGGGAGAGGGGAGAGAGAGAGTGTGTAGGGGATGGGAGAGGGGAGAGAGAGTAGGAAGAGAGAGAGAGAGTAGGGAGAGAGAGAGAGTAGGGAGGGTGGAGAGTGATGTGTTCTCACATAGTGCGTACACCCTATAGCACATACGCGCTATGTGAAATCACCTAAAAATGGTCAAAAAAAAACTTTGGGGCCCGTTTCATTCATTCTCTACTTTTGTTCTGTTCTACACTCTGTTGTCTCGACAGAAATTGCGGGTTTCAACACAACAAACACTCTTTCAAGGTGGCAAACACTATTTCAAGCTAACAAACACTATTTCAAGGTGGCAAACACTTTTGGAAGCTAGAAAACATCAAATTCAATCATTGGATACACGATTTGAAGACTTTTTGAATATTCCTTGTATAGAAAAGGTTAGTGCAATCTATTTTAAATATTGTTTGTTGATATATAGATACAAATTTGATTATAATTTGACATGTTGTTTAATATATAGTGAATTCATTGAAATTTGTATGTTTCAATGAAATGTTATTTCGAAATGGTTAGAAATTTGACAAGTCATTTTATATATATATATTGTGTATTCATTCAAATAATTTTAATTTTTATTTGTAATTTTTATATGTATTTGAATAATTTGTAATTTAGACATTTTAAGTAATTCAAATGTTTGAATAATTTGACATGTAGAAATCATCATCATGCCAAGGAAGAAACCAAAAAATCAAACAAATGAAGATAGGGAGAGATATTTGGCAATTAAAAGAGATAAAATGAAATTACTACGTGAGCAAAAAAATTTGCAAAGCAATAATGAAGAATTTACTTTTGAAGAGGATCAAGAACCACCGGTACCAAGAAACAAAGAGGAAGAATTGGAAAGACAAAGAGAACGAATGAGACTGTTACGCTCAAGAAGACAATTGAATTGTGAAGCTACACCATCTTCTAATGTTGGAGTCATATCGTCCGCTACACCATCTTCCAATGTTGAAGTCATATCGTCCTCTCATGTTGAAGAGACACCGATTTGTAGATCCGACGATATACACACTCCATCATGTCATGTTGAAGGCACAACATCAACACATCAAGTAGGTGATATTCCATCTTTTGCATCTTATTACCAAGGCACATCATCTTCGGTTCAAGGTAAGCAATACACTCAACCTTATGTTGATGTTCAAAATGTTGAGAGAATTGAAGAGATTATAACACCTTCTAGAATTCGTTTTAGAAGACCAAAATATTTGATTGATATTGATAGTAACATTTTGAAATCAATGCCTGACAAGATTAGCAAGCGTACTTGTCAAAGAAAAGTTAATCGTATGTGGAGATTATTTTTTGATGAATTAAATATTACAGGTCAATGCCAATTATTTGTTGAAATGATGAGGAATTTAAAATTTAGGCCTATCATGAAGATTCTTGGGCTAAGAACGATCGATGATTCAAATGAAAAAAATATTGTAAAGAATCTAATGAATGCTTATGACAAAGTGGGTTCTAAATCACGCACCAAAGGTAGTAATATCGCAAGACGAGTACTTACATCGACAATAGTAAGTATCCAAATGAAGAAAGCTCAACTCATGAGAAAGACAAGTAAAACATTAAAAATTGGTAGAGGTACTCTAAGGAGAGCCATGCTAAGGCATGAGAGATTGGAAGATCCAACAAAAAATGACTTAAGGACATTTAGCGGTAGACTACCACGAAAGGATAAAGAAATTAATGAAGCCTTGAAATCATTGATCGAAGATTTTTGGAAAAATAACACATGTGTTTCCCCTAATCAAAGAGATGTTGTAAGAAGGAGGATTGGTAGCCAAAATCGCGAGCCACATGCGAAACATTTTTTGGACACAACTCAGACACAATTTTTTGCAAAATTTATTGGTATGTATCCTCAAATTCGAATAAGTCAAAGATTTTTTGAGATGGGTAAACCTTTTTATGTGAAGATAAATTAAATGTGCACAACTTGTTGTTGTAGGATACATATTGAATTTTCTAACCATTTTGATGTTTTTAGGCATATATGCGTAATTTTGCATTCTCAGTTTGTTTTGTAGGATTGTGACATAAATGAGCCACCAAGATCTTCAAGGGAATTCATATCCAACATTTTATGTGAAATAAGGGACAATCAACAATTTTACAAGACATCATGCTTGGATGGTACGTGCTTATTTTGTGGTTCTTTGCAACTTTTATCAACTTGTCAACATATGGATAGTACACATGCAATTGGAAATGAAATAGTAGATTACGAAAAATTTAAGACAGTGACATATGCTCTAAAAGATGGGAAACATGGTAAAAGATGTGATTTAGTCATTGAAAAGATTCCAGTGTATGAGTTCATGAAGATTTTTCGTGAAAACATTATTTATGAGTATGCAAGGCATACCCATAGAGCTCGATGGCTGGATTTGCAATTCAAGTTGTGCAAGGATACGTTTCCACTGGATACTATTGTTTCGGTTGTAGATTTTGCAGAGAACTACACAGTACAACCACAAAATGAGGTGCAAGAAAAGTATTATACTTCTCAATAGGTTTCCATATTTGTTCACATAACATTCATGCATTCACCTACAAGTACAGAGGATGACAAGAAGATTTTGAGGGAGTACCATTTTTACATTAGTGATGATCGATCACATTCTACGGAGTTCATACATCGTTGTTTTCAAATATTTTATGGAGATTTGGCTAACAGGGGCATCACATATCGTCAGCACATTATTTGGTCAGACAATTGTGCATCTCAATTCAAGAATGCACGAATGTTCTATTGGTTGAGTAGGATGCACAAGTTGTGTAGAATTCAATACATGTGGAATTTATGTTTTGATGTCTCCAATTTTTTTAAAGCTAGAACAATATTTTTCATATTTTCTTATTGTGACGATATTTTTCTTTCATTTCATGTTTTCTTGGATGACAGGAGGGAGAGAAGAAAAATAAGTAGATTTCCAAATAGCTAGCCACCCTTCTTCATGTAATTTATTCATTTAAGGTAAAAGTCCCATTTCCTTTGTTTGGCTTTGGTATTTGGTTATTTAAAGTCATTATTCTAGTTGGACCTTCGTATGTTTGAATTTGGGATTGTTTAGTGTCTATTTGTTATGATTATACTAAATTATTAATTCTATGATGTTTCTATTATTTAATTATTTAAAATAAATTAAAACTTTTTGTATAAAATTATTATTTTTTATTTCTATCTATTTGTTATCATTATTTCTATTATTTAAAATAAATTAATTCTATAATATCTCTATGATGAACTATTTATATTTCTAAACTTTACATATTTTTAATTAGATATCTCTCGACTTAATTTACCAAAAAAATTAATTAAAATTTTAGGTATGCTAGTAGTACACCATGATCAACAATCAAACTATTATAACAATACATATACATTTAAATAGTAATGTAAGAATGGTTTAGTTCACATAAAAAATAAGTCTATCTTAGATATTCTAAATACATCACAAAACTTTATCGCTTCAAAAAAATTGGAATTTCTCCCATCTACTTGAGTTCCCATCAATTGTCCATAAAACTAGGAAAGGGAATAGGTGCTATGCTCCCAATCCCAACATCCTCCTGTCCACTACTAGGAGATGTGTGTAATGTAGGATTAAGCTCCATCAACTTAGTCATTTTTTTCACTAGTTGATTGGGACTCTCACCATTTGTTGCCAACTATGGTGACAATGCTTGGGGTTACACTTATTAAGTAAGAATATTTCCTAATCTAGGGATTAGAGCATTGAACATATCAGAATGTGATTTATGCTATGGGAGAAGAGGCATATCAAAATATTTCCTTCATGTAAAGTGTATTAGCCTCAAATAACTTCTTAGTCTCTCTTGTTCCTTAGAATTTTGTATCCTTTTCTTTGGTAGCTATAGGAATCTACTGGGTAAACCACTATGTTGTTTTCTGTTTAGTGGCATGTAACGTATAAAATCAACATCTCCATCATAGTCATTTTGGGCCTGGGTATCAAAAAAAATTTAACTATTTATTCCATCATGGTTGCCACCATTTGCAAAGCATTAGATGACGTCCTTGGGGTCAACATGTGGTGGGGATGGAATTAAAAGGGAAACATTTTCATCCCCACAAGTATTTGGTTACCCAAGGTTTGTGACAACCTCCTACAAACAATCTGGTTGTGAATCTTGCATTAGCAAGCTTAATCTAATATCAATGTTTGTTGTATGCTCAAGGTTTTATCTCCTATAATAGTCCACTGGCTGGTTCAGGTTTTCTAGTTGGGTATTTTTAGGTGCAATTGTACCTAGTCCCTTCATATTTTGTCCATAACTCCTCAACAAAGTGTTAATTGGTTCATCTAATAAGCCATTGATTTTTAGGAAGGATTCAATAGTGATTTCCTCCCCCTCGCTTTACAACTCATCAATATTTGCATCATCTACAGTAGTTGTTTCTTCCGATCCACTACTTGTGGGTTGTGGTTTAGATCCCTATTTTCCATCCTCATCAACAATGAAGCACTTTCTTGGGCCTATATCATTCACTAAAACCTCCCTATTCAAAGACCATATCCCTATCCTATGGAAACCACTCATTATATTATCGGGTGTAAGTGCCAAATTGGAGACTTTGCTGGATAACATTCCTAACTCCTCACGACCAATATTGATTTGAGGGTTCCTAGCCAACCACACATTCCAAATATGTTTTAAGTAAGATTTTAATGGTGAGAAAAAACTAACATCCAATGATTGACACCTATAGATGGTATACGCTACAAGTGACACATAATCTATGCCCAACTTCTTTGGTTTATCAATTATTTTCCATGTCATATGGATTCCATGATCATCAAATACTAGAAGACACCTTTTTGAGAGAAACACCCCACATGGAATTGTTCTTACAAAGTGGTCTAGCCAATTCAAGAATAATTATTTCATCATCCATCCATGTACTTGGATTTCCATGCATGCCTTGAGATCATAATTGAAAATGTAGTTTTTTATATGTCTCTTAGCCTTGAACAAATAAAAATTGGAATTCTCTAACCAACAGTAATGTAAGGAGATCCACCCTGCTAGTTTAGGCCACTATGCCCAAACTAACCAATGACTTCTTCTGATCCTATAGGGTTTCTTCCTGACCCTATTCCCAAGAGGATATCTCCCAACTATCCCCTTCCCTAGGATCTATGCACACCAATTGACTATGTCAACTTCAATCACCCCAATATTCAAATGAAGGCATTTTCTCTCTACTAGGAAAATTTGGGCACAAACCCCAATGCAATATCTAGGGTTATTATATGGTGCTCAACTTGATATTTCCAAACTCTCCTAATCATCACAAGACTCCACTCACCAACCCAAATCATAGATGTCCTTTTCTTTCTTACTTGACCTACTAGGTCTAGAGCCCCAATTAGGCCAAAATTTTCAAACTCACTAGGTGCTCTTGCACCATTCTTCCCATGTGACAAAGAACTCATGGTGGATAAATCTGAAGGAATTTCGTAGGAATACCTTTCTTTCCAAAATCACTCTCATCTATCCATGTTACTTCAGATTCTGGTTGATCCTTCCATTTGATAAGATGCTCCATACAGGTGCCATGACAAGTCTTCTTCTTGATTATTGAATCCATAACCTTTTCAGCTTTTGGCTGAGATTATAATGGGATAGTGACTTCTTCAACCTTTGATTTTTTTTGTCCTTCTATGAATGTAGGCCCTTTATATTGAACTTAGTCCTTGACATTAAAGATAAGGTAAATTTCCAAGTTTGGTGGGAGTTCTATTTTTTCGGCATTAGAACCATAATTTGAAAGTACCTTACAAGGTCCTATCCTATGCATTTGTAGCTTGGTTGGATCACCCTATGCAAGTACCAAAACTCGTCCTTGGCATCATATCATGGCCTCAACACCTTGGATTATCTCAAAACATCTCATCTAACATGTTCCAACTCCTTGCACACTCTCAGCAACTCATCTCTTACACTTTCTCAATTTTGCCTCTTCTAGGCTTGTTCCAACTAGCCCTTGCCAGTCACTAATTTGTTTTTTTCTCCAAAATTTTCCATAGAAATTCCTAAACTATTGGGTGATTAAAATACCCTTTTCCTCACTCTAAAATATACTCCAAAACCAACTACACTTGTTTTGTAAAATATCACTCAAAACTGGCTATTTCAGTCTGCCAACTAGGCCTAGTTTGAGGCCATTTACAAAGAAACTCACAATCCATTGACTTTTGGAACTCCCATGACCCAAAAAAGTCTTAAGACATGACTCAAATGCAAGGATTCTTCTATTTTTTTGGTCTCATGATCAACTTTACAATGGTTTTTACAAAACCCTCCTTTCTAGCCCCTTTACCCTAGGGCTTTCTAGAACTCTTACTTTGCAACGTCTCTAGAACCCCAAAATGGTTCAAACACCTTCACTTTGGTTATATTAGATGAATTCAAACATAAAATGCAACTCTTGTTTGGAGAAAACACTAAATCCACCTTGGGAGCAATCACATACCCCTTTTTATGCACTCAAATTTTAGGGAAAACTATGCAAATACTTCTTAAATGGTTTCAAAACTTGACTTTTCAGATGGAAATGGTTATTATAGACTCAAAAAAACAAGAAAAATCCCAAACTTGAGGTTTCTCAACACTCAACAATCAAATTTCAAAACTGTTACCAGCACTTACTACTAGGACAATTTCTAGTTTTAACAGTCAAACTCCCAAACCATACAAAGGACCCCCTGCTATTTTTGCATTTTTAAACACTCTTTTTAGAGACATACAATAACCTCTCTCACTTTTTGGAGATCACACTCCATTTTCATTTTCGGATGCCATCTTGGGTGATGCTGAAACTTGCAATGTTGGCTAGTACAAAGTTGCCAATTGCCAAATCTCTCTCACCTTTCCACGTGGGATCGAATGTCTACTCTGTTAGCTCTATGTGGCTGGGTAAACCCTATCCCCAACCTTGTCCTATCCCCTTGAGTTCTCAAACGTTCTCAGGCACACCAATCCAGAATGTCCCCAAGGGTCACTAAATGCCATAGGGCTGCGATCTTTGATGGGGCATATCTCGAAGCTCGTGCAAGGTATGGATGCGATTCTAGTTCCTACAAGACCATGTTGTGGAGACCTACAATAACCTCTCTCACTTTTTGGAGATCACACTCCATTTTTGTTTTACAATGCCATCTCGGGTGATGCTGAAACTTGCAGTGTGGGCCAGTACAAAGTTGCCAACTGCGAAATCTCTCTCACCTTTCATCGTGGGATCAAACTGTCTACTTTGTTAGCTCCGAGTGGCCTGGTAAATCCTATCCCCAATCTTTTCCTATTCCCTTCAGTGCTTGAACGTTCTCAGGCATGCCAATCTGGAATGTCCCCAAGGGTCACTAAATGCCATAGGGCTGCGATCTTTGACGGGGCATATCTTGGAGCTCATGCGAGGTATGGATGCGATTCTAGTTCCTACAAGACCGTGGTTCGGAGACCTACAATAACCTCTCTTACTTTTTGGAGATCACATTCTGTTTTCATTTTACAACGCCATCTCGGGTGATGCTAAAACTTGTAGTGTTGGCTAGTACAAAGTTGCCAACTGCCAAATCTCTCTCATCTTTCATCGTGGGATCAAACTGTCTACCCCATTAGCTCCAAGTGGCTGAATAAACCCTATCCCCAACCTTTTCTTGTCCCTTTCAATGCTTGAATGTTCTTAGGCACGCTGAACCCGAATGTCCCTAAGGGTCACTAAATACCACAAGGCTGTGATCTTTGACAGGGCATATCTTGGAGCTCGTGCGAGATATGGATGAGATTCCAATTCCTACAAGACTGTGTTGCAGAGACCTACAATAACCTCTCTCACTTTTTGGAGATCACATTCCGTTTTCATTCTACAATGCCATCTCGGGTGATGCTAAAACTTGTAGTGTTGGCCAGTACAAAGTTGCCAACTGCCAAATCTCTCTCATCTTTCGTTGTGGGATCAAATTGTCTGCTCCATTAGCTCTGGGTGGCTGGGTAAACCCTATCCCCAACCTCTTCTTGTCCCCTTCAATGCTCAAACATTCTTTGGCACGCCGAACCCGAATGTCCCTAAGGGTCACTAAATGCCACAAGGCTGCGATCTTTGACGGGGCATATCTCGAAGCTCGTGCAAGATATGGATGAGATTCCAATTCCTATAGGACCGTGTTGTAGATACCTACAATAACCTCTCTCAATTTTTGGAGATCACATTCCATTTTCATTCTACAATGCCATCTCGGGTGATGCTGAAACTTGTAGTGTTGGCCAGTACAAAGTTGCCAACTGCCAAATCTCTCTCATCTTTTGTCGTGGGATCAAACTATCTACTCCATTAGCTCCGAGTGGCCAGGTAAACCCTATCCCCAACCTCTTCCTATCCTCTTTAGTGCTTGAACGTTCTCAGGCATGCCGAACCCGAATGTCCCTAAGGGTCACTAAATGCCACAGGGCTGCGATCTTTGACGGGGCATATCTCAGAGCTCGTGTGAGATATGGATGAGATTCCTATTCCTACAAGATCATGTTGCAAAGACCTACAATAATCTCTCTCACTTTTTGGATATCACATTCCATTTTCATTCTACAATGCCATCTCGGGTGATGCTGAAACTTGTAGTGTTGGCCAGTACAAAGTTGCCAACTGCCAAATCTCTCTCATCTTTCGTCGTGGGATCAAACTGTCTGCTCCATTAGCTCCGGGTGGCTGGGTAAACCCTATCCCCAACCTCTTCCTGTCCCCTTCAGTGCTCGAACGTTCTCAGGCACGCTGAACCAGAATGTCCCTAAGGGTCACTAAATGCCATAGGGCTGCGATCTTTGATGGGGCATATCTCAGAGCTCGTGCGAGGTATGGATGTGATTCTAGTTCCTATAGGACCATGTTGCAAAGACCTACAATAACCTCTCTCTCTTTTTGGAGATCACATTCCATTTTCGTTTTACAACGCCATATCTGGTGATGCTAAAACTTGTAGTGTTGGCCAGTACAAAGTTGCCAACTGCCAAATCTCTCTCATCTTTCGTTGAGGGATCAAACTGTCTACTCCATTAGCTCTGGGTGGTTGGCTAAACCCTATCCCCAACCTTGTCTTGTCCCCTTCAGTGCTCGAATGTTCTCAGGCACGTCGAACTAGAATATCCCTAAGGGTCACTAAATGCCACAGGGTTGTGATCTTTGATGGGGCATATCTCAGAGCTCGTGTGAGATATGGATGAGATTCCAATTCCTATAGGACTGTGTTGCAGAGACCTACAATAACCTCTCTCACTTTTTGGAGATCACATTTCATTTTCATTCTACGATGCCATCTCGAGTGATGCTTAAAATTGCAGTGTTGGCCAATACAAAGTTGCCAACTACCAAATCTCTCTCATCTTTCGTCGTGGGATCAAACTGTCTGCTCCACTAGCTCTGGGTGACCGGGTAAATCCTATCCCCAACCTCTTCCTATCCCCTTCAGTGCTTGAATGTTCTCAAGCACACCGAACCAGAATGTCCCTAAGGGTCACTAAATGCCACAGGGCTGCGATCTTTGACGGGGCATATCTATGGGTTGTCAATACTTTAACTATACTTTAATTCAACGATTATCAATATGTGAAAAAATGGAACTCGTTGTATTTTGAAGTACTGAGAAGATGGCCTTGCCCCTCCCCAGGAGTTTCAGAAATGGGAGACATTAGGTAAGTGAGTGAAAATGTTACTATCACTTCAACGCACATGATGCAATTGGAAATGCAAATTTTGATGGTAATCATTTTTTGATAAGGGAGAGACTAGGGATGATCATTGTTACTATCTCTTTAGTAGTGGAATTTTGTTTTATCTTGAATTTGGTGGTGGGGGATCAGTGGTAAGTCTCCTTGGATATTCCTTCTTATGATGTTAGTGACAAGTGTTGCTCTTTGAAAACACTTGTACAATCTTTTTTAAATTATTAGATAAAAATAGAGAATTTTAAGTATTAAACATGATTAGCCTTTAGTTCCTAGAAGATCTTTATTTCCCCATCAATGCATTTAGAAAGTTAAGTTTTAAGAAGATCATAAATAGAAAAAATTAGAGAAGCAATTTAAACATTTATATTGATTGGAAAAACGTGAGTCTTGAGTTTCCTCTACCTTTTAAATAATGTTCCTTGGCTAGCATACCTAATTCCACATTCCATAAGACTATCATTGAGCTAAATATTTAAGAAATCAACTGCTCTAAGATAAAGCTTCCCGGTGAATAATAATCTAGCCTATTGAGGAACATAATACTTCTCAATTAAACTTGTGTTAATTCAGTATTAATTTTGTAATTAACTACAATTTCAGTATCTATGTATAGGGGGTGACTGATAAAACTATTTGAGGTCCAATTTGAAAATATATTTGTAAGGATCTCGACCAAGGTTCACAACTTCGATGATTAATACATTCATTCAGGCCAAAACCGTACTACAAAAAAATAATATATAAAAAAGGTAGTGAATAACATCATGTCTAGACCCAAATCAACCAATGAAAGTCAAATTAGCATAATGTGGAACAACAATATATGCATTGAGTGGGTTGTCATAAAAAAGCTTCATAATAAAATTCATGTCTAGAATTAAAAGACCTTAAAGAACATTTATGCTTGTAACACAAATGGCCATTCAAAACTGAATATGATTACAATATGTGAAATAGCATTACAAGAACTTGTAATGCTCTTGTGAACATCGTGTTAATTCTTGTAAGAATCCCTAAGATGCTTGTTATACTCAAAATTTTGTTGAAATTGAATTAATTTTTATCCTGTTGGTTAATTGGCTTAGGGTGATATATGCTTCTTGGATGGAATAATGAGTTCGTGATTAACTCTGTATTAAGATTCATAGCATCTTCTAGTTATTTGCAAAGGAAATTTATCAATTACTTGCTAATGTCATATGGCTTGCTTGAGAAAGATGTCTGTGTTCTTATTGATGGGTACTAATGACTATCCACATTTAGTTCTTCAATATCCTATTTGACAAGCTTTCCATAGACATTTCTTTGCCATACTAAGTATTTTTGAAAACATATTTGAGTAGAAGGACTACAGTAGATACTACATGATGTTTTAACAAATAAAGTAATGGGTTAAAGACTATTATTTCCAAGGTATTTTGTCATAGTATTTTAATTGTAATGATCTTAGACTAATGATATTCTTGAAGGTAACTTTGACATGCAGCAAGAAAGACAACCTACAACCAAGGCTATATTGTGCCTACAACCAAAGCCATAAATGCTCACAGCCAAAGCCACTAGTGCACATAGTCAAAGCCATGGATTCTTATAGCCAAAGTTACAAGTGTTCACAGCCAAAGCCATGAGTACATGAAGTCGATGATCACAATTGTTTACAACTATTCACCAGAAACAGCTTCTTTGCAGTTTTTGAGAAATACTAATAAAGCAAAAAAGAGCATCTACTAGTTGGTAGACATAATGGAAACTCTCTAGCAATTGAATTTAATTTCATACATGCACATATCTAATTTAATGTCATACATGAACATATCTAATTTAACGTCATACATGAACAAACATATAATATAAAATGATAACCAATAATGTCATATGCATTAACAAACACATAATATATTATGATAACCAATAATGTCATATATGAACAAACATATCATATATTAACCAATAATATCATACATCAAACATGTCATACATCAAATATAGAATGTCATATGTACATCAAATGTGTATCGAATATATCTCTCAGATGCTTATATATATACATGGGGAAGGAAACAAGTCTCTATATATGTGTATCAAATATCTCAACTACATATTTTCCTTCCCACGAGGGGAAGGAAACAAGTCTCTCGACATCCTCTGCCGTCATGTGGAGGGAGATAGTGGAGATGACGGGGCCCTCCTGACACACTCACTTGACCTCTTGTTGAGGCTCTTCTCCAGGTCCAACTGATATAAAGAAAGTAGATATGAATCAATATTTATTATACGTTGAAATCAAATATATGTACTCACAAAATCAATTATTTTCTTACCGCCAACAAATAGTCACTCTGTAAGTCCACCTCAAATACTCGTGGATGATCAGGCATGACAAGACCCTACAACAATTCAATAAATATAATCACTTATAAATAACATTAGAAATTTTGAGATTAACTATTATAAAAAACAACTAAAATGAAGAAAATTCTTTCATACCTCCGTCAGTGGTTGTGAGCTAGCCACAGCTGCGGCCACTCCACTATCAACAGACTGTCGCAAATGAGGAGGTGTGTCCGACATCATGAGCTACATGTCATACAATACACATTATATCTAACATGAAACATGGAATAAATATAATCAAATGAATTAAATTAACATGAAACAACTGTACCTGTGTGAAGCTCGTACGATGTCTCTGCTCTGCGTCTGTGGTAAAGGTTGAGGGTCCTGTGGAGAACTGATGCACATGCATATTTTTTTTGGTCAATCCTTAATATGATTACGTAATAAATATATGTATTAATTAAAATGATTAAATTGATACATACCTTAGGACTCGTTGAAGGGACAAAAAATGGGCCTGGAGGATCGCTGCTAGGCCTAGGAACACTTTGACCCTAAATTTTGAACAATGTCAATAAATCCTAATTAATTAATCATTCACTATACGTATAAAATGTGATCAAATTAGTAATTTACCTATGTTTCAATGCCAAATGTCTCGTTCAGGAACTGATCGGTGACAAGTTCATCATCTGCACCATCTCCGACATGAGTGCCAAATGTGCATAGGGATCCGCATGAAGTGCACATGTGACCACGACGTATAGAAGGCTCCCCCTCAACTACTGGGCTCGTGGAATGGATGAGGATCTGCATCAAAGCATTAATGGTCCCTAGAGTGCTGGCCTCTACATGTTCCTTCACAACTGAAGGAATAATCACATGCTCGTGTTGTGGATGGACCATGGCTGCCCTAACTACATTAGGGTCACGACGTGCTCCTGGCCTCTCAAATGATGAGCCCCCACCTCTACCCTGGGAGTCTAACATATCAAAATAATTGGGGATCTCCCCAAGGACAAACTCACAATATAATTTCTTCAAAAAATACATGGGGACCTCGTGATTGTTGCAAGGAGGGGCATCAAAAACCATCCACCATCTATCCCAAAAATTATTTCTAATAGCATCATGTATGCACCAATGGATGGAGAATCGTTTAGTACCCTCTCTAATAGTATTTTGCTCACCGGGTTTTCTAAATAATGCACATATACTACCTTTTGGTATTTCCTTTTTTCTAACATCTTCATATGAAAATTTATTTGCATAAAATCTTTTTTGTTCATCCCTCTTAGCCTGCCAAATATCTAATTGACCACTAACTAAGGCTATCTGAGTGTTAATGGATTCGAGGGATGATGTCAATTGAGCCCTCATTGGATTGGTTTGTCTGAATTCTTTCAACCAAGCAATGATTCCTTCTAATTCAGTTTTGCCTCTCTCTATTTCATTTCTTATATTTTCTTATGTGCCTGGTGGAGGTCTTGCAATTGGTTCGAGTTGTGGAATTTGTTCTTCTTCTTGAGGAGGGTTTTGGTTTTGGGGTTCTTGAGGGTTTTGATGTTCTTGTGGATTTTCTGGTTGATTATGAACATTTCCTGATAAAAAATGAACTGAAATTCAAATAAATAAACAAATCTAAATGAAATTTGTAAAAACCCTACAAAAGAATATAAAAAACTTACAAAACAATATGAAAAATATATCAAACAATGCAAAGTTAGGTTTATATCACTTACGACATCGTCATGGGTGCGCTTGTGGTCTTGGATTTCATCGACGAGGAAGCATTTTGGCAAATGGTGGTGCAAATGTTGATTCTTCAACTCGCGTATGCGCTGCTCGCTGTAGGAGTAGAAGAAAATGTTGATGAAAATGATGGGCTACGAGTTTTTAGCCCATCATATATACTTTTTATTTTTTAAAATTTCCTTGTCACCTTTTTGGCACCACAACTCGGTGCATATGCCCTCCTGTTAATGAGTGATGCAAAATAAGATAGCAATAAAGGACTGCTCATCAACATAGAAAGGAAGCTCTCATTGTGGAACATAGGAGTGATGTATTTTTAATAAAGTCATTAGATTATGAGTGGGTGTTACTATTCTAGCTTACCTTGAAAATGAATGGAGAAATATACAACCTTATTACTACCTTATGGAGTGGTGTGTAATGAGTTGAGTTATTGCTTAAATATCTTTTATGTGAAATCAAGATACATCCTTGTATAACTTTTTAAATCTTAAATAAAATTGTGATATTCTATGGATAATGATTGTTGCATTTTCATAGGAACATAATTATCTATATATTGATGGGAGGAATCATGCTCAATATTCAATATTTTATCAAATGAAATAATTTTACATGAAATTATTGCACAAATGCTATTTATTACCAAATACATCTGTAGACAATAACTATCTCTTGAGTTAGTGAAATAGTGAAATCTTTGGATTTTGTCTAGAAATGTGCTTTTAAATTTAGATATCTTACTTTTGGCATCTAAAACTTGTGAACCTTGTCTCATTTCATTGAGATTATTGTAGCTCACCAAGAGTTGCTATAAATTATGAGATTATTTCATTGAGATTTTTGTAGCTCACACATGTTTTTACTTTGGAATAATGCTATTTCAAATGGATGAAAGCTCATTAAAATTTAGGAATTTAAAGTATGCTTCCATCTGATAAGTGAGGAAGGAATGATATGAATCCTTGTTATTTATTACTCAAGAATATTATGAGAAGCATGAGGAATTTTGATAACATCTCCTTGTTATTTACAATTTAACGACTTGTTAGAACTTACACTGTACTTAATGGCATAGATTAAAATGAATGCATTAAGTGTTACATTTATTTTGAAAGGATGCATATATGTTGGTAGTGCATAGTGGAAATACAAATGTGACAGAAAATAGATTTGTACATGTTGATTAAGGAATGTTAAGGATTTTCTTTTATACACTAATGTTGTTATCCATGTTGTTGGTGAATGGTGTTTAGACCATGATTTTATTTTAACTACACGATTCTATTACTCCTCTAAGTTTTTCTTGTTTAGACTATCTCATTGTCGGGCTAGGTATCTTTCATGTTAGGAAATATTTTGGGGAAACTTAATAGCTTTGTGGTAGGGTGGAAAAGCACTCCTACAATATTGTCGCCCTTGTGTTCTTAGCCAAGTTCTGGAGCTCATTTCAACTTGGTCATCTTGGTTAGACCATCTGGTATCTGGCATCTAGTATTGGTAATTTGGTAACAAATTTATGGTTTCTTTTAAATTTGAGCATATATGTATGTGTATCATTTTGTTTAAAGTTAATAATAGTTAATCAAATAATGTTGACTAGTCAATATTCAAAAGACTTTGACTCTCATTGAACTTTTTGGCACTTTATGGAGATGGCTGATGTGGCTTTTCTTTTGTAGGGGTAGTCTTTACATATGGTATCAAAGCTCTTGGTTCCACACTTGGGCCTTGAGTTCACTATGCTAGACATACAACTGTAAGTTGTCTTGTTTTCTTTACATTGTATAAGTTGATGATATAGGTTGCATGTTGTGCCTCTTAGCTATGGTTACTTTTGACATAGAAGAATATGAAGTTCCTTATGCATGTCATGATTTTGAGTTAAAATTGCATTCCTTAAAAAAAGATGTCGAAATGGAAAGTTTATGGAATGATTGGTAAATTGTGTATCTCATATGTTTGTGATTACATTTACTTTAAACCATGTGATGTTATAATAAGAATATTCATGGAGTATTAAAATTGAACTATTGAGATAGCCAAAGGATGGTTGACTTTTCCACTAGGCTATGAGAGCCTACCAAACAAAGATTTGGCTTGTGATAGCAATAAAAAAATGTCTTTTTATTTTGACGGGTGATGTACATTTGGTGCAAGAATTTATTTCTATTTATGCCAGATTCATGAGGTTCACTTATTAACCTAAATATAATAGTAGGAAGAACATGGATTTCATTTGCAAAAGTATTGCATGTTCTATTATGCATTTAGAAATGTGTGATTATCAAGATAAATTGCATGTGATGCACACGATGTTTGGTTATGTTCTTAGCGACCCTTGGACACAAGGTGTCATTAAACATCTACTCCCTCTTGGTGAATAGTGAGAGTCATTGTGCTTTAAGTGAATTGGGTTTTTGTTTTATTATGTTTAGTTTCATGAACTTGGATGTGATGAAAGACTAGCTTGGAATTTTTATGTTCTTTGTGACCACCGAGCCACCAATTTCTTATGTGACCTATTTAATGTGACTCTTGTTCACTTTTATTCTAGTTTTGTATCTCCTTTTTGGACTTTGACTTGAGAATTATGAATCTTTTTTTCAAGATTTCTTTGATCTTGAGGTGGCTAGGGTGTGTGCATTTTTTTTTTTTTTTTTGATGATGCTAGTCCTGTGATTTGGAAGTGATGTCATCTATGATGTTCATTGTGGCACATTGATAGGATGTATAAGGGAGTAGATTGTGAAGAACATTCCATTCTTTCTCTTTCATTTATCTTATATTATTTTTATTATTTTGGAGAGCTTACCTTCCTGTGTGGGAGTTGAATGTGGACAAACAGGGAAGGATAGAAGTGTTGCTTTCAGTTATCCACTCTACCTACCAATGTAATAATGGTACTACAAAAATATTGTGTATTTTCCTTCATGGTTGGGTGTAATGTAGTGATTATGGGATAGATAAATGGATATCTTCATGTTTAGTTTCTCTATCTACCAATTCTATAGAATGGATACATGTTGTTCTTGTTTCTTCTACAAGTAAATCTAGTTTTTAAAGTGCTTGGCCAAGCCATTTGTTTTCCAAATATTGCATATATGTAAATGGTTATTCTTATTTGGGTTTACTACATATGTTTAGATGTGTAGTTTATTTATTTATATTCCCTAATACATTCTGTGATTAGGCAACTAGGCACATGGTTGCAATGTAGTGTGTTTCACGGCCACACCAAATCCATCCAATCCATCTTGTTCTAGGAAGCTAGGCTTCTCGTGCTAGGGTCAGGGAATTCTTCGTGTTAGGAAGAATCCCAAGGGAAGTATTCACTCCATGGTTGGTGAGGTTAAAGTGCCTCAAACCATATTTTATGCGATGATTTAATGCAATGAAGGTCATACATCACAACACGTGCTTATATGTTGGTTAAGCACACTATGGTGACAAGATGGGCTTGAGCACCTAAGGTCACTAAATTGATAAAAATTGGATTTACTGATCCTTGCAAGTGATTGGTGAGCATACCTAGATGATACACTTAATGATGTTGAACATATGATAGATGAAATTGCACTTGTATGATGTGCTTATTGTTCCATGACTATAGGTCGACATTTTCTATGATGCCAATGAGGTATGATTCTTTAAATTATACTTAATGTTTATTAAATCATGCATTGATGGATGGATGGCATGTAGGTTAGCATCCTTGGATAATGTCATGTGTTACATTCTTAAATGCATAATTATTTGATAACTTGTGAACATGGTGAATGAAATAGTTGTTGACTATTCAAACTAAGGTTTTTCTTGATTATTTCATGTATCATTGCAATTGATAATGTGGAAATTGTTTAGTAGGACATGGTTCTTACATATGATGAAGTTTAACATGTAGGTCAACTTATTCAATATATTCATGTATGGAATATTCATGTGATAATATGTTGTACTCAAAAATTTGGTTGATAGTTGGTTTATGAAGTATAAATTATTATTATACCTATCATTTTGACATGTAAGTTGGAAATTAGAATGAAGTTTCATAATTAATTGGAAGATATTGCTTCTACTTGTTGATTTAACAATGTATAGTCAATTTTTGGCTAACCCGACTTGACTTTTTGGCCTATATGGAAAGTATATGGATATGTGGTTGTCCTATGAGAATGCAAACAAGTATGTATAGATCCCTCTTTTATCTACTTTGATAATATTTTTACATAGGTTTTATGTATATTTGATGATCCACCATGCATGTGACTTCTATTTTATAGAAAGTTGTTGACTCATTTTTATTTAGTCAATTTGGTCAATGAATAATGATCAACGATGTAGTCATCTTGAGTTATCTATTTGACTCCTAGTCAATATGGTGTTCAACATAGACTTAGACCCGTTGGTTGACATGTGTGTTTTGGATTTGGTTGAATAATCTATTGATGTAGAACTTGGGTTAATGTTACTTGACACATTTGATTGTGTGACTTTCTATCCTTGAACTTTCTATGATATTGATTAAATGTGTGTTGTTAATTTGGAGCTATATGATGCATTAAGATGTAAATACATTTGAATGTCAACTATGCAATCATTTAGATGCATAATGATGATTAAATTTTAATGATTACATTAAAGATGTTATATGTGCCTGTCATTATATTTCATAATGATTCAAATGAGGATGAGTTAGATGTAATGGGATTGCATTACTTGATTATGTTTCATGGGCACTGGTCTATTGATGTGGACAATTACTCACTTAGAAAGCACCACATATTAGATGGTATGTATGGTACACATGGTATGAATGGCTGATTATTTGTGTTACTCATGATCAAGATGTGATTAAAAGATGAGTTAAGAAGACATAAAGTTGAACAAAAATTTTAACTCCTAATATTTGAGTTGATCTCCTTGAGATACTGATTAGTATGGCAAGATGTGGATAAGAAGTACCTACTAGCAAGGCAAAATACATAGGTGATGCCAAGGTATGGTAAGTGCATAGGTATGTGTATGATAGCATGTGAATTTGAGGCAACATGTTACAAATTTTGAGACTTCTTGAGATAAGGAAGTATTTGATTTTATATTTCATTAGAGAATTTAATTTTGATTTATGATATATGATGGATTGACATTTGGTGTTGTTCCTATGAATGAATAGAGGGAATGACACATCATTAGAAAGGGGGAATATTGTTAGAGAGAGGTAGTCTAACCTTGTAAAGCTATAGAATGGTAATGGAATTCCCACACTCACATAGAAAAAGGTTCTTGAAATGATTATTATACATGTTCTTATATACAATGTGTATTATTTTTTCTTTATAATTGATTGCTTCAAATAAGTGTTTAAATTTGGGTTGAAAAATAGTGTCTTATGAGTGTTTGTGTGTGTTGATTATATTAGAATGCATTCATAGGAAATGTTATGTTGTTGATTATGATAGAATCTGAATGGAAGCACATGTTTTGTCTGGATCATAGAACAATGGAAGTTTGACTAAATTCAAATTATTTACTTGATTGCTCATTGATTGTATTTGTACGTATTAACCTAGCATCGAGGACAATGCATTATTAAAGGGGGAAGGATGTCACAACCCACTTTTTGACTCACTGAATAACTCAATATTAAATTGTTTCTTAGACTAAAGTAATAAAATATTTTACTTAAATTAGAATGGAACATTAATAATGAATTTTTTATAAGCAATTATGTGAGGGTTTAAAAGAATCGGTTACAAATCTAAGCGAAAATAAAAATAGTTACAAATCTGAAAGGAAAGTTGTTATTGTTCATTTTTCTTATCTGCCTTATCATTACCAAGCCTTCAGAGGGCTCACTATTTTTTCCCATAAAATCTTCATTCAAACCAAAAAATTTACTTCTCATTGTTGTTAAGTTGACTATCCATCAGGATTGCACAAAAAATCTAGAAGCTTTTCTGTAATTGCAGGATGCATGGCTTGGATTGTAGGACTCCATTGCATGGTCTGGAATGGAACCAAGAAGACCCTTAGTTTTCTATTCACCATTTCCAATGTCACTATATCAAAAGCTTGGTTTTTCCATATTTTTCTATTGATAATGTCTTGCAAAAAGGAACCCAAAGCTTTCCAATCGAGTAGCTCTTCCAATCCCGGCCTACTTCTGTAAATTAAGCAACTATAAATCAAGATAGTTCTTCAATGACTACGTTCAATTTTCACTTTAAATTTATATGTGCACCACTCTAAGAAGAATTCCCTTAGCCAAATAGCATTATGTATGGCTAACTATAGACAATTGAAATGCTCTCCTTTATCTTTATCAATTTCTTTACCTCTGTACACCCATAAGCCTGTAAGATGTAGCTCATCACCATCATTTGGAAGGAGGCAACTGGAGCTTGTATCTGTTGCCATTTTTCTACTCTACCCAATAAAAAGAACTAACTAGAGGAGAACCAGAACAAATAATTTTTGATTTCAAAGACAAAGTGGAAAATGAACATAATTTTGTGGCAGAAGTTTCAAGATAGGTCAAGCTCTTAGTAGTCATATGAATGCTCATGTGCTAGGTAAGTGCATGCCATATTGCAATCTTTCTTTTTTAGATTTTGTTGACTTTGATGAATTAAATGGGGACAAAAATTTGTAAGATCATTAAGATTGAGTTATTGTAGCTTGATTGATTCAACGATTCATATTTATCGCTGAAAAAAATTAAAAAAACAAATTGAAGTTTGAGCTACATTAGTTTATGATCTTAGTTTACAGTGACGAGATTCTTGTTCTAAACAATTTGTAATGGAAGGGTTCAGTATAAAATTAGTTAGAATGTTTATCTGGTGCCTAGAAGACAATATAAACGGGAATCATCTTTCTGAATTTATTTTAAAGAGTTAAATTAGGAAAATAGTAGATGCAGTTCAATTCAAGCTTTGGTTTTGGGCAAACCCATATGATCTAATTTGTGGAATTGAAGTTATAGGTTTAGTTAGGTAAATAGAGTCAAGTGAATTTATTTTCTTCCTTTTTTCATTTAATCTAGATGTAAATCATCTGAAAAAAAAATAGGCTTATGTATTGAGCATTTTTGCATGTTTGTGACTACGTGCTTGAGTAGACTATATAATTGTTGTTACATGTAAATTACCAATTAGAATGGCATGTATAAAACTCTAAATTCAAGAAAGTTCCTATTAATGAGTGATGCAAAATAAGATAGCAATAAAGGATTGGTCATCAACATAGAAATGAAGCTCTCATTGTGGAACATAGGAGTGATGTATTTTTAATCAAGTCATTAGATTATGAGTGGGTGTTACTATTCTCGCTTACCTTGAAAATGAATGGAGAAATTTACAACCTTATTACTACCTTATCGAGTGGTATGTAATGAGTTGATTTATTGCTTAAATATCTTTTATGTGAAGTCAAGATACATCCTCGTATAACTTTTTAAATCTTAAATGAAATTGTGATATTCTGTGGATAATGATTGTTGCATTTTCATAGGGACATAATTATCTATATATTGATGGGAGGAATCATGCTCAATATTCAATATTTAATCAAATGAAACAATTTTACATGAAATTATTGCACGAATGCTATTTATTACCAAATATATCTGTAGACAGTAACTATCTCTTGAGTTAGCGAAATAGTGAAATCTCTAGATTTTGTCTGGAAACATGCTTTTAAATATAGATATGTTACTTTTAGCATCTGAAACTTGTGAACCTTGTCTCATTTCATTGAGATTATTGTAGCTCACCAAGAGTTGTTATAAATTCTAAGATTATTTCATTGAGATTTTTGTAGCTCACACATATTTTAACTTTGGAATAATGCTATTTCAAATGGATGAAAGCTCATAATGATTTAGGAATTTAAAGTATGCTTCCATTTGATAAGTTAGGAAGAAATGATATGAATCCTTGTTATTTATTACTCAAGAATATTATGAGAAGCATGAGGAATTTTGATAACATCTCCTTGTTATTTACATTTTAACAACTTTTTAGAACTGACACTGTACTTAATGGCATAGATCAAAATAAATGCATTAAGTGTTACATTTATTTTGAAAGGATGCATATATGTTGGTAGTGCATAGTGGAAATACAAATGTGACAGAAAATAGATTTGTACATTTTGATTAAGGAATGTTAAGGATTTTCTTTTATACACTAATGTTGTTATCCATTTTGTTAGGGAATGGTGTTTAGACCATGATTTTATTTTAATGACACTATTCCATTACTCCTCTAAGTTTTACTTGTTTAGACTATCTTGTTGTCAAGCTAGATATCTTCCATGTTAGGAAAGATTCTAGGGAAGCTTAACAGCTTTGTGGTAGGGTGGAAAAGCACTCCTACAATATTCTAGCCAATGTGTTCTTAGCCAGGTTCTAGAGCTCATTTCAACTTGATCACCTTGGTTAGACCATCTAGTATTTGGTATCTAGTATTGGTAATCTAGTAATGAATTTATGGTTTCTTTTATATTTGAGCATATATGTATATGTATCATTTTTTTTAAAGTTAATAATAGTTAATCAACTAATTTTGATTGGTCAATATTCAAAAGACTTTGACTTTTGTTGAACTTTTCCACATTTTATGGAGATGGCTGATGTGGCTTTGGTTTTGTAGGGGTAGTCTTTACAACAAAGAACCTACCAAAATAAAAATTAGGATATGTAATTAATTTAACCTATCTTTTTCATTATTGCAAAAACCATATATATAAAAACTTCACATTTTACATCATAAATCTTAGAAATTCTCCCCAACACCCTGCCCCACTCTTCATGATGTACCTACATCCCAATATCATAAAAATATTAGTAACTTATTGTATTAAACAAGATAATCATCAGTTCACTAAATCATTATTAGGAAAATAACATAAGAAGTAAATATACCTAGTCAACTATTCTAGTAGGGTCCTCTCTCTATTTTAGGGTCTCCAACAGGGCTTCATGATCAGCATTAGTAATAGTAAAAAGTTCTTTCATTTTTCGTCTTCCTCGATATTTCAACAACTTTGCATTTTTTGCTATAATAAGATGCAAATATATGAGAATTATTTTATGCTTCTAATAGTCTTTGAATGCAAGAATTCCATTCCTTCTAAGCATGTATGTCTGCAGCCATGTTCCAGCAACAACTACTAAACCAGTAGGATATGTGAATCCATCATCATTTGTGATCAGTTGTGCAAGATTTTTTTTACCTCTTAGACAATGTGCTAACCAATAATTGGATTTCTCATCATTCCCCTGTGGTGTAACCAATGCTAAGACATGTCCTGGCAAAAGAAGATCTGATAGATGGTTATGCTCAAGTGAACTTTCCATGTCATCATTTCTAATAGAGGGTATGATAGACAATGGAGTAAGATAATTTGGAGCCCATCTGTCCACCCACTCACTTGACTCGCATTGATCCCAATTGTACTGAAAAAAATTTAGGACAAAAGTAAGCCAGTTGTCATGTCCAAATGCTCCATGTACTAGAATTAGAGCTCTAGAATGAATGCATTTTTTACGAGTCTCTCACTGTAGCACAATCTAATCTATCACCTATGGACCCTTCCTCAACCAACCAAAAGAACTTGCATACCACTGAATCAAGAGTCCCCCCCTGTGATAATGCTAAACTACACCAATCAATAATGCAACGAGCATCAAAAAGGTCCGCTGCTGAAATCTTTAATTACTCCTTAACTAGAGTTCTCTTCACACATGCCCGTGCTCCATCATGTTCCCCTTTTCCATGGCCAGACTAAAAAAAACTCCAAATATGAGGCACCCCCCTCTCTATATGCATCTTACACAACCGGTAAAACATGCGAGCATTCTTGAATTGACCTGTACAATTATCTAACTAAATGATATGTCTATCCATAGCAATTGCATGCTCTTATAAGAAATCAAAATAATTCTCGAAACAATGTTGCACAAACTCATGAGAGTGATATCTATCATCACTCATATAAAAAAGATACTCTCTAATAATTTTCCAATTATCTTCAACACTATCAGGGGCATGTCTATATGTTATGTGGACAAAAATAGCAATCTGAATGGAGTTGTAATACTGAGATTGTGTCTCATTTTGAGGTTGCAATGTGTAGTTTTTAGAAAAATCAACAACTGATATAATAGTGCCAATGGGAAAGGTCTCCTTACATATTCTAAATTGTTGATCCAACCACTGAGACCTGTGACTATGTCTTGCATACTTGTACAAAAGATTTGCCTTGAAATCTAAAATAAAACTAGCAACACTAATTTCTTTTGCAACCAATTCACATCTAGAGCTCTCACCCTCACTCTTCAATGTGTATTTCACCATTTTATATATACATTTTTTTGCCATTATCTTTCCAAGATCCTATTCGTACCCCTCATGGAAATGTGTCAAACTTGGATAAGCCACCACATTCTAAATACTTCTCATTTAAGTAAGCATTTCTATAAAAGAAATAACCATGAACTCTACAGCATAAAAATTGATCTAGAAAGTCTCTTGATGATTTTGAAAGCCCACTAGCATCACAATTCTCCTACATTTCTTTACTATGCAAAGTAGAACAGATGGAGTGTAATAGTTCATGGTGCATAGAAAACTCGACATGATATTCACAACAATATGTATTCCAAATTTTAAGTGGCACACAATAAAATAGCTTTAAAGATTCAAAAGCCCTTTGTGATATATGAAGACTTGGATGATTCTCTCTAAATTGTTTGAACAACATAGTTTGACTTACCTCCAAATAGTGTTTAGGATGTGGCACGTGGTCTCTAATTTCAATTCTCAACTTTAACACGTCTTTAGCATTGGGTGATACTTATGAGCTAGAGTGTCAAAATTGTGTAATTTCTTCCTTCACATCATCAGATAGCTTCTTATCAAAACATGGAAGTCTCCCACCAAAAGCCCATGTTTTATTTTGAAGAGGATCATCAAGTTTCTCTCATCTCCTAAGTGCTCTTCTCAAAGTTGTATGATTTAGGTTCAAGTCAATACAAGTTTGTCTCATATATCTACCCTTTCTCAAATGATGACTTACCAAAGAGGTTGTAATAAACCTTTGAGTAGCTCTCTTATCCTTCTCCTTGCTATTTGTCCCAATGCTATTGAGAGCACTGAAAAGATTCTTCACAATAATGACATTTCTTTCCAATTTTTGATTGACATGAATCTTCAATTTGGAAAGCATAGGTCTCATCTTTTGCATCTTTAATAAGTGCATAAAAAGTTGACATTGCTCCACCACTATCATGCTGCCAAAAAATATCTTATATAGTCTTGAAGCCCATAATCAAATGGTTCTTTCTAATTTTTTCCCTTCCAAATTGGTAATAATTGTTTCATCAATTTTAATTATCTATTTTGGTGTTCTAGAACCTTCTTGTTGATTATAATTAGGAGATATGTAAGGTTCCTATGCATTATCATGTTCAGCATGGTCAATCATGCAATTTATATTATGACCTAGTAGCATTTCATCCTCCAAATTTTCATTTTCTAAATTTTCAATCCCTACGTTATCGCTTTCAATTGGTACATTTTCATTCCCCAACTGCACATAGTCATTGTCTGACTCTATGATTTCACCTTCGACTAATTCATCGTCAACTTGACTCACATTTAACATACCTTGTCTTGTCCTTCGGTGATTTACTTTGTCTATTTCCTTATATGTCACAATGTATTCATTGGATACCTTCCTTTTGTGTTTAGTCTTTCAACGACTACTGCTCCCCATTTAGATGACAATATCGGGCACTTAGGGATATATTATCAAACTTTTTTCGATCATTTGGGCCCCAAAACATAACTTTCCCAAAACCCATGAAAATGGCCCACAAAAAGTAATATTGTTGGGTCTACAGTTATAGGGAATATTTTGGAAAAATCATGCCAGTAAAATTGAGTATCCGATCTAAGATAGGATACTCGATAATAAATTAGATATCCAATTTTAGATCAGATATCCGATATTGAGACCAAAATATTGGAGGGAAATAAGAATTAAGATTAAGATTATAATGTATATAATGAGTTAAATGTATAATGAGTTATGAGTATATTATATTATATTATTATTCAATTATATATTATATATAATGAGTTATGAGTTATGTATTAGATTATAATGTATTATTATATCATATTATTATTAAATATAATAATATATGTTGTTATTATTATTATGACCTAAGTTAACTATTAATATATAACAATATATTATGTTATTATTATTATTATCTATAAATATAGTATAATATACGTTCATATATATGATTATTATATTATATTATTATTATTTTTACTATATTATTATTAAATATAATAATGTAATATATTATATATTTTATTAATATATTATTATTATTATTAAATATAACAACATATAATATTATTGTTATTATTATTATTATTAGTATGACCTATGATCCATTTGGTTGGTTCTAAAATGCATCGAGATGCATTTCATTACAACCTATGTCCCTAAGGGTCCTAGGGACGCATTTGGTTGGTTATAATGTGTTGAGAGGGGTCATAGGTTAACCTATGAGCCCTCTTAATGGATTTCATGACAACATATGTCCTTAGGGGCCTTAAGACCCCTAGGGATGCATGTGGTTAGTTCTAATGCATCGAGAGCCATCATAGGTTAACCTCTAACCCATCTCGATGTATTTTATGATAACGTATGTCCCTAGGGACCTTAAGACCCCTAGGGATGCATTTGGTTGGTTATAATGTGTCAAGAGGGGTCATATGTTAACTTATGACCCCTCTCGATGCATTTCATGACAACTTATGTCCCTATGGGTCCTAGGGCCCCTAGAGACACATTTGGTTGGTTATAATGCATCAAGAGGGGTCATAGGTCCCTCTCGATGCATTTCATGACAATGTATGTCCCTAGGGGCCCTAAGACCCCTAGGGATGCATGTGGTTGGTTCTAATGCATGCAGAGGGGTCATAGGTTAACCTATGACCCCTCTCAAAACATTTCATGATAATGTATGTCCCTAGGGGCCCTAGGACCCCCAGGGACACATTTGGTTGGTTATAATGAGTCAAGAGGGGTCATAGGTCAATGCATTTCATGACAACTTATGTCCCTAGGGGTCTTAGGGCCCCTAGGGATGCATTTGGTTGGTTATAATGCATTGAGAGGGGTCATAGGTTAGGGGTCCTAGGGCCCTTAGGGAAGCATTTGGTTGGTTATAATACATCAAGAGGGGTCATAGATTAACCTATGACCGCTCTCAATGCATTTCATGACAACGTATGTCCCTAGGGGCCCTAGGACCCCTAGGAATGCATGTGGTTGGTTCTAATGCGTCAAGAGGTGTCATAGGTAAACCTATGACCACTCTTGAGACATTTTATGACAACGTATCTCCCTAGGGTCCCTAAGACCCCTAGGGACACATGTGGTTGGTTCTAATGCTTTGAGAGGTGTCATAGGTTAACCTATGACCCCTCTCGATGCATTTCATGTCAGCCTATGTCCCTAGGGGCCCTAGGACCCCTAGGGACACATTTGGTTGGTTATAATGCATCTATGACCCCTCTCAACGCATTTCATAACAACGTATGTCACTAGGGGCCCTAAGAACCCTAGGGATGCATGTGGTTGGTTCTAATGCATCAAGAGGCATCATAGGTTAACATATGACCCCTCTCAATGCATTTCATGATAAAATATGTCCCTAGGGGCCCTAGGACCCCTAGGGATGCATTTGGTTGGTTATAATGCATTGAGAGTGGTCATAGGTTAACCTATGACCCCTCTCGATGCATTTCATGGCAACTTATGTCCCTAGGGGCCCTAGGATACCTAGGGACACATGTGGTTGGTTCCAATGCATCGAAAGGGGTCATAGGTATGCATTGGGGTCATAGGTTAACCTGTGACCCCTCTCGAGGCATTTCATGACAACGTATGTCCCTAGGGACCCTATGACTCCTAAGGATGCATGTGGTTGTTTCTAATGCATGTAATCCATTGAGAGGCATCATAGGTTAACCTATGACCCCTCTCAAATTATTTCATGATAATGTATGTCCCTAGGGGCCCTAAGACCCCTAGGGATGGATGTGGTTTGTTCCAATGCATCAAGAGGGGTCATGGGTTAACCTATGTCCCTAAGGGTCCTAGGCCCCCTAAGGATGCATTTGGTTGTTTCCAATGCATCAAGAGTGGTCATAGGTTAACCTATGACCTCTATCAATGCATTTCATGACAACCTATGTCCCTAGGGGCCCTAGGACCCCAAGGAATGCATGTGGTTGGTTCCAATGTGTCAGGAGAGGTCATAGGTTCTCGAGACATTTCATGACAATGTATGTCCCTAGGGGCCCTAGGAGCCCTAGGTATGCATGTGGTTGGTTCTAATGCTTAGAGAGGTGTCACAAGTTAACCTATGACCTTTTTCAACACATTTCATGACAACCTATGTCATTAGGGGCCCTAGGACTCCTAGGGATGCATGTAGTTGGTTCTAATGTGTCGAGAGGTGTCATAGATTAACCTATGATGTCTCTAAATGCATTTCATGACAACCTATGTCCCTAGGGGTCCTAGGGCCCCTAAGGATGCATTTGGTTGGTTCTAATGCATCAAGCTTGGTCATAAGTTAACCTATGACCCCTATTGATGCATTTCATGACAGCCTATGTCCCTAGGGGCCCTAGGACCCCTAAGGATGCATGTGGTTAGTTCCAATGCATCCCAATGACCCCTCTCAAGAAATTTCATGACAACATATGTCCCTAGGGGCCCTAGGACCCCTAGGGATGCATGTGGTTGGTTCTAATTCTTTGAGAGGCATGACCCCTCTCAATGCATTTCATGACAACCTATGTCCCTAGTAGCCCTAGGACCCCTAGGGACGCATGTGGTTGGTTCTAATGCATTAAGAGGCATCATAGGTTAACCTATGACCCCTCTCGATGCATTTCATGACAAAATATGTCCCTAGGGGTCCTAGGGCCCCTAAGGACACATTTGGTTGGTTCCAATGCATTAAGAGTGGTCATAGTTTAATCTATGACCCCTATCAACGCATTTCATGACAACCCATGTCCCTAGGGGCCCTAGGACCCCTAGGGACACATGTGGTTGGTTCCAATGCATCAAGAGGGGTCATAGGTATCTCAAGGCATTTCATGACAACATATGTTCCTAGGGGACCTAAGACCCCTAGGGATGCATGTGGTTGGATCTAATGCTTTGAGAGGCATCATAGGTTAACCTATGACCCCTCTTGATGCATTTCATGACAACCTATGTCCTTAGGGGCCCTAAGACCCTTAGGGATGCATGTGATTGGTTGTAATGCCTCAAGAGGCAACATAGGTTAACCTATGACCCCTCTCAATGCATTTCATGGCAACCTATGTTCCTAGGGGTTCTAGGGCCCCTAAGGATGGATTTGGTTGGTTCCAATCCATCAATAGTGTTCATAGGTTAACCTATGACCCCTAACGATGAATTTCATGACAACCTAAGTCTCTACGAGCCCTAGGGTCTCTAGGGATGCATGTGGTCAGTTCCAATGCGTCATTTCATGAAAATGTATGTCCCTAGGGGCCCTAGGACCCTTAGGGATGCATGTGGTTGGTTCTAATGCTTCAAGAGTTGTCATAAGTTAACCTATGACCCCTCTTGATGGATTTCTTGACAACCTATGTCTTTAGGGGCCCTAGGACCCCTAGGGACACATGTGGTTTGTTCCAATGTGTCGAGAGGGGTCATAGGTTAAACTATGACCCCTCTCAACATATTTCATGACAACCTATGTCCCTAAGGGTCCTAGGGCCCTTAAGGGCACATTTGGTTGGTTCCAATGCATCTAGAGGGGTCATAGGTTAACTTATTATCCCTCTCGACACATTTCATGGCAATGTATGTCCCTAGAACCCCTAGGACCCCTAGGGACCCATTGGGAATGCATTGAAAGGGGTCACAAGTTAACCTATGACCCATTTTGATGCATTTTATGACAATATTATATTTAATAATAATATAATACTGTATATTTTAATATAATAATAATATATTATTATATTATATAACAATAATAATCATATATGTTACTAGATTATAGATTTAATAATAATAACCATATATAATATTATATATAATAATAGTCATATGAGATTACTATATATATTTAATAATAATAGTATTTATCATATATATTACTTTATTATATTTAGTTATAATAATAATTATATTTATAACTATATTATATTTAATAATAATAATCATACATATTAATATAAATAATAATTATTATAATCATATATAATAATAACAGTTAATAATAATAATATCAATGTCCACACTTCCCCCAAATAAATTTCCCTCTAAAACACTCTAAAGTTTCCCTCTCAAATTTCCCTCCAAAATTGCAATTGAAAAATATGATTTTATTTTAGGTATCCAACTAGGCTTGGTATTTACCAAGCCTATTTGGTCAACCCAAAAAACATGTTTGAGAAGGGTTTCACAAACACTCAGACTTCGGGTAGGCATTTGACAATGTTACTTTCATTGAAATTGAATGGAATCGAAAAGGGTTTTTTTGTAACATTCTCGAGATTCCATCAATATAATGTTGTCAAACTTTGAGTTTGATAAGTACTTATTAGTTGATTTTCAATGAAGATAATTATAAAGTGTTGATTGGCATACTGATTAAAAAATAGCTATGACTTTCAAATGGTATAACATTTTTTAAATCTAAAAGTTGCGTCACATTCTATGCTTCACCTACTATAAGAAAAAAAATATATTAATTTGGTAAAGTTTTCTATTAGTTAAGGTGATCAGACATGGGATTTTGTTTTTGAAAAAGTTTTAGTAGAAAATTCATATTTAATTATTTATTTGGAATAAAAATACTCAAAAATATGTGTCACATCCGGGCATGAGTCTACTTTTTATATCTATAATTATATTTAAAAATATTATCATTTGATTTTGATTAAGGTGGTTAGACATACATCTAATTTTTATTTTCGCCTTGAAATTTTCGTAGCACTGCATTAAAATCCAAACTTTTGACCAATCAATTCTTTTTTCTCCAGATAAGGCTTAGTAGATAAGAAACTACATTCAATTTTCTACAAATTATTTTCTTACAACTTTTTGATATAAAGTCCAAAACCACTTTAAAATTATGTGTCAAGTTGACATAACCTTGATTTGCTGGTTTTTCACTGCCACTTAAGGCCATAGTTTGGTTGACCATGATCCTACACATACCCTATACCATAATATTTTTAATTTTTTTGTTCAAGATAGATTTAGAAAATATTACAATTAGTTTCTAATTAAAGTTAGGTGAGTATTAAAAATGAAGTATAATTACAATTCAATTAATGGTATATAGACTTCATATTGTACAAGTATAGATAAATTAGGTAATCAAGTATACAAATATAAAAACAAAATTTATGTTTCATACTATAATTTGTATGTAAAATATATTATCAATAAAATCAATATCTAGAAGCCTCCAAAAAAGGGACCCTATAACACCAAACCAATTCAACCAATCATAATTGAGATAAGTAATTTATATAATATATGAAATTATAGAAATATTTAAATGACAAAAAAATAGTTACGATTGGTTGATTATTACAAAACATTTCACTAATTGTATACAACTCAATGGAATATATCAGCCTTCTCCAAGTGCAATAAATATATCTCTCTTAAATTGATTATTTCTAAATTAAATATATTAGATGCATTTAAATAAAGAGTATAATATGTTAGACACATTTCTATTTAGTGGCCTTGATTAGGGAAGGGCAAAAAAGGGAGTAAGTGTAATACCATCTCAAATGACTCTTTTCTTGTAAATATGGGAGGACACTACAATGGAACTATTATCATTGGTGAAAATTGTATTTATGTTTTTTTCTTTAAACTTTGATAGTTTTAAATGATGACTTGGTTCCTTATATGACACATTTGATATTTATACTTGTTGGTAAATAGATTTGTCATTATGAAACGTATGATTTGGCCCAATGGAAATGTGTGTGGAAAATAAGTTCCTCCAACAATTGGATAGGCCTTTGGTGTATGACCTTCCTTTGTGTTTTGAGGGGCAACTCCCTTGTAAGATGTAATTTTGATTTTAAAGTAAAGATGTATTCAAAATTTAAAAGGTATGAAGACACCTATGAAAATGAATGTACCAAATGCTTTCAAGCCTCTCAAAATCTTCAATAGATTACAAGAACAATCAAGAAATATGCTTGAAGGCTAGCATTAGCTTAATGGTGATTTTGATGATTCACTAACATTTGCAAAATACTATGAAAATGTTAATTATAAATTGAATTGACACTCAAACTATTCAGATTTTGTAGAAAAGAGAATATGAAATGTACTTTCTTTTATTTCTTAGCACCAAAAACATAAGAAAATTGTTGATTACAAGAACAAGAATTGTGTGCACTTTCCAAAAATTTCTTTTTTATCAAAATGTAAGTGTCCATTGTCTCTAAATCCAAAAGGTCCCTTATTACATCCTTGTTCATGAAATTATAATCTATTCTAGCATAACCAACTTTTTGGGTTCATAACTACTCAAAATGTTAGAGTTTGGACTACTCCGAACATAATTTGTAACCAAATCTAACTTTCAATGCTTAAATACAGCTAGGAAAGAGTTAATGTATTGACCAAAACCAAAATTGATTCTAAAGTTGGCCTCTTTACAAAATATACAAACAAAACATTCAAGACAACCTTAGACATTCCTATTTTAACTTTTGATTATGATCAATGATATCTCCTATGCCTGCCCTTTGATCCAGAGGTGATGTGAGTAGCTGAGTCAAATTCACTTGATATGATCTCAATGATTTAATTACCTATGGCAAAGCTTTATTTTTTATGATGACCACACTCTACATTTTCAGCTTACTTAGATCATGACTCTTCCTGATTTCATCCAACTCTAAGGTGTAATGTGACAAGTTTTGAATAAAAGAGTCTAGTGCCACTGAGAGAGACTCAATATCTTGTGATGTTTGCATCCGAACACTGTTTACTACCAAGCTTAGTGTTAATTTTTGATTCAATGCATAAAATGGAAGATATGTCTAGATCCAGAGTATGCTCACTAATAATAATACCTTCCACAATTGTTGGTATACTCCCTAAGGTTTTTATTTTCAATTGTTTGCAAGCATTTTGTTGGTATAAGGTAACTCAGCCTTACTATGATTTATTGCTTTATTTGTGCTTTCTTGGAAAGTTTCTAAATGAAGCTGGATTCTTCCTCAAGAAAAGACTTGGAGAAGAAAAATAAAAAACTTCTAATTTTGGTGATTTATTCTCTTGTACTTTGTTTTTATGCAAGGGTTGTGCATAAGGAATCTTCTAAAATAATTTGTAGATGCATTGAATGTATATTCTTTAGAAATTGTTTTCTCTTGTATGAAAACTCTATAAGTACAAAACATCATCGTAGAGAGAGAGAGAGAGAGAGAGAGAGAGAGAGGAAAATTTATTTGCACAAGGTTATGCTGCGAAAATTCCTCTAGAATGGAATAAGATGTAAATCTCCATGTGAAGGCTAAAAATGTATTGTAAATTTTTGTTGAATAATACATTAGTTTGATGGTTTGGAGGGTGGGATTTTTTACCTAGAATTTTTTTTTTTTTCATGTATATCTATGTTCTCTATTCTATCTCATTCTTCTAGTTTTATGATTGTACAATAATAATATGTATGCCATAATACTATTTAAATTTATTTAGATTGGTAAATTGCAATCACTTTTCTTTAAAGTTTTAATTGTGGAAAATCAACTTTGTTTGTTTCTGCTTTTATGGCATAGTAGTATGCACTTGTATTTTCTTATTAGAAGTTGTTTAAGGAACTATTGGATACATGATGTACATACTGATCATATATATCTTGGGCTGCTCTCATTTCCCTTTGCATTTAAGAACTTATCTTCTTCAACTAATTGTTGATTCATACTATCATGCTTCTATTTGATGTTCTTCAACCATATGTCAATTTCCTCTTCTTTTCCATTGCTGAATAATTTCAAAGATTTGACTATGTTGTTGTCCATTCATTTAATCTCTACCAAAGTACCATCAATTTCTCTCCAGAATGCTCGTTGTTCCTTGAGAGTTGCTAACTCTTTTTTAATGTTTTGTTGTATGTGATTTTCCTTAGCATACGTGACCTCTACCTCTTAAAATAGGTTTGAGGCTTGCTCCTTCGTGTATTTCATCCATGGTTTTACTACCTCATCATATGCCTGACAATCTCCTATTTTTTGAATGACATCTTCACCAAACATCTTCTTGGGATCTTCCATTATTTTCGTAGAAGCACTAGGATTTGGGAATGATAACCTACCATCGATCGGGTAACACCCCACCAAGGGATCCAAAAGAATTAACCTAAAGTTTTACTAAGTTTGCCAAACATTTTTTCTTTTAAAGAAAGAATAACATACACATCAAACATACAGTAGTGGAAGCAATAACCTACAATCATACATAAGCAAACATAACATATTACATTCTTTAAGGATCCCAAGACATTGAATCACATTTAAATTATATTTATACTAAGTCTAACAAATACCACATCCACATGAATGAATAATTAAAACTCCAAAGTCCATTTAAATAATATACACTTGTTTCGAATGTCACTTGGCAATAAAATTTAGAATGCTCAATCATCCATTGTACATGTCCCATGGTATGAAAGGCTAAAAGAATATACATTTATAAAAATAGATTACATCATCATTTTTGGATGCATGAAAAAAAGTACAATACAATAAGTGAAGCCATCCATCATAAAGATATAACTATCCATCATAAAGATATAACCAGCCATCATAATATGCAAGAATAGAATGAACAAAAATGCAGACGAGGAAACTCCAGCCATAGTATCAATAGATGGATCTCAATGGTAAGAGTAAAAAGCACTACCACCCGACCATGTGGTAACCCAAAAAGGCCTACTCCCACCGCACTAAGGAGATAGTCTCAACTCCCAAATAAGATATCAATCCAAATATTAAAAGTACTTTCTAAGTCCAGGAAACCCTAAAAGTAATTGAACTCAAAGGTTCCAAGATAAATCGACATCTAGACCCAGAGGTACATAAAGACACGTAGGAAACCTACTATATAAGCGAGAAAGTGTCATTGCACGAATCAACACTAGAGTTACCCTTGCACTCTCTTAGGACCCCAGCCCCTTAGTGACCCTATGCGGCACTAGTATCCTCTCGTACTAGCAAGGCATACTAACGATGCATGGTCACAACTATTGCCACATGCAAAAGCATAGTCTATGCATGCAAACAACAAATGGCCATGGGGAAGGTAAGGAGTTGGGGAGGTGGAGAATTGGTGCCCCCCACCTCCCAACTCATTTTTCAATTATTATTATTTATTTATTTTAATATATTTAATTTTAAATGTTTTTTATATATATATGAAAGAAGTCCCTCCCTTAACACACACACACACACACACACACACAAACACACACACACACACACACACACACACACACACACACACACACACACACATATATATATATATATATATATATATATATATATATATATATATATATATATATATATATATATATATATATATAAGTTTCAGCATTAATTTGATAGGGAAAATATGACCAACAAGTCAAATTTCCTCTTTAAATTTTTATTTTCAACTTCAAAACCCTTCTTGGTTTAAATCTAATTTGCAAAATTATTGAACAAGGAATCTAAGATGGTTTAATCTCCATGTATGTAGAAGGAAACAACATGCATACCAGTAATTCCAAATTGAAATATTCATCATAAAGAAATATTCAGATAACTATTTCATAGTCACGAAGAAGACAAGAAAAGAAATAGCATAATTAACTGTGCAAATTAATCACAAGAATCTACTTAGACTTTGATAAAATCACACACCCCAAAAAGATTTGTGAGAGAAATTTCTTCTCTCAAAACCTTCTCTCTTCATAATTTTCTTCTCCAAAAATTCATGGTCCTCCCAAAACTTCCGTCCTTTGAAAATGAACCCTCCAATGTTGATAAGGAGTTCTCTCCTAAGTTTGGGGCACTAATTGTGCGATCACTCGAGAGGACTCCTTGCTTACAACTCCCTAACTCTTTATTAACTTTTCTTTTATGTTTTTATGCATGCTTTATGTAATTAAAATATCTTTATTTAATTTCACTTGATTTCTCTTTTTTATTAATTTATTAAATTTTAATCTCATGCACACTTTATGCAATCATAAATTTTTTAATAAATTAATATCTTTTTCACTTTTTGATTTATTTTTGAAAAGTTAATTGATAAAACATTTATTAACTTAAATAATAATAGTATTTAGCATTTATTTAAAAATAAACTCCTAAATATATTATTATTAAATTAAATAAATATTATCCAGTTCTAAAATTAACCTTATAATTTTATCTTTAAATTTAATTAATTTCCCAATTAATTAAATATAATTAAATATTAAAAAATATCATAATAATTTTCTATTAATTTAAATCATTAATTTAATCATTTAATTTGACTTAATTAATAGAAAAAATACTAAAGACTTATAGGACGAAATACAAAAACCCATCATAAAAAAACACATATAAGATCAAACTAAAGGGTTATAATCATGAATTTACATCACAGGGAGCATTCAGAAGGTAAGCAACTCATATGCTTGTCCTAATTTTCTAAGGCAAATGGGTTTAAAGGTTAGGATTTGGACTTAAGAATTTATCTCCCCTCTCTTACCATTGAGATAATGCGATAGGGTACACTCATCCTAGCAATTCAAAAAAGTTGATACCTGGTACTTGCAATTTGCATAAAATCCATGCATGTACAAATACATATATACTAAGCTAAACAAGAAATGGTAGGAAGTAGTGCATCATGTAGATCCCAACTAGCAAGTGACTATGACTCCCTTCCTTAACCACATCAGAAACACCATGAATAAAGAAAACACACACACACACACACACACACACACCAACCATACACATGTAGTATAGGGTAAGTATCCATAAGAAAATATGTATAATAATCCATCTAACTAATCATCACTAAATAACAAAAATTACTGTAATAATCAACATCAAGGTTTAATCATGCATACTAGAAGTAGATAGTACCAGGTAGTCTCGTCATAAAATCACTAAATATGAAACAATATCTGATTTAATCTCAAAACTAATGCTACTAATCATCAAACATAAAACTAGCCTAAAAGAGTTTGGAAATGATAGCAAAAATGTAAACTAGGGGTAGGCGTTACAGATTGTATGGATGAAGAAAGGGCTTGAGCTGATTTTTAACTTGCTTGTCTCTTTTTTATTGTTCAATTAGGACAACAACTAATACCTAGAAATTATGCTCTCTACCCTCATGAGTAGTTCAATCCAAATCTACTTGAGTTATGTTAAAACCAGCTTCATCCACCTTGCCTAAGTTCTTCTCTATAACAAGTTGTGCAATCTCAACAAATAGGCTTCCTGAGGTAGGATTCACTGCCAGTTTAGAATCTATTCCGATTTTCTTTATTTTTACACTTTTATGCATTAGATTAGTCATGACATCTAGGTTTGGTGCCTCCAATTGGATCACTCTTTTCTTCTTTCTCTCAAAACTTTGTTGTAACCAAGATGTTGAGACAGTGATAGATGAACCAATCATTGAAGGAACCTGTAGGACTATAGGTTAGAAATCTTGGTTGTTTCCATTCTTTGGAATTGACACCTCTTGAGTCCCTTATACATTTTTAGGATACGAAGAGCATGTAGGAGATGCTATGGATTGAATCATTTCGTCTACAAATGATAGTGGTAAAGCATTCATCTTAGGAGCTTCATCTATCATTTTATGGATTAGATTTACAGCTTTCTCTTTAGGTTATGACCTTTTCTTCTTGGTGACTTTCTTGAACTCACATGCTAAAACTAAATCAATTCTTTTGTCCAGATCTTCACCATCATCTCCACCTTGTGCACCATGTAAAGAATTGGAAGTGTAGGTAGAGAAAACGGAATTACTGAATTGGATGCACCTTCTTGCAAGTTATTATTTTTCTTCACACTATTTTCCCCTTTTTGACCTAATGGTTGTGGCTTCTTTGGTTTTACTTCTTAACCTATTCTTTGTTCGTTGAATCACAAAGAAGGTCCTCTCCTTGAGATCTTTCAATTATGGTAAAGACCAATTGATTTATGGTAATTCCAACAGGTGTATTCATTCAAAGAAGAAATGATCAACTAGATTTGATCCATCTTCCTTTATGCCAGTCACATCCCGCCCCATCTTATAATTAATGATTTTTCACAATATAAATCTCATCCAATCTCTTTTTCTCACCTCAAAGTCATTCTCTCAGTTTGTCCAATAATCTTCCAACATAGGAAAATGAAGATAGCTAGGTCCTAGTATCCAGTTGTTTTTAATGTTCCCGCTGCCATCACATGGGAAATAACTTTGGAAAGAGTTCAAAGTTATCTTCACCATAGATCTTTCAATATTTTGGGAATCTAAGGAAGAAAGACAACTGTACTGTCCAATACCAATTGGGAAAGGAATAGATATTTTTTTCATGCACTTCTTGTTTACCTGACCAATATGCCTACAAACTTCTGAAAGTACCAACTTATCATCTACAAAATGAGGCAACATTAGAGGACAATCTTGAAAACCTCCACTATGAATGTAGGTGAACCAGTAATATTGCATGTAAAAGCTACCATAAGTACTGATGAGACTAGTTGCTTTAGAAGAAATTTGGTGTCCTATATCTCCCTAGAGCTCCCTAGCTATGAGCATAGAAAAAATATCATTCACCCTGCGGAAGTGTACATTGCTTTCTCTCAATTGCAACTGGGGATAGTAATTATAGATTTGTGTAGCCACATTGTATTCCCCATATGGATTGAGGCCATGCCTTACTTCATACTAGCAATTGCATACATAAGGTAGGACATGTAGAATCCATGATTCATATTGAACTCAGTCAATTGATGATAAAGGGTGTCACTAATCACTTCTCCCTAATCAATGAATTATTTTCCAGTGGTGATGGTAATGGTGTACAAAACCATCCAATCCACCTGAAAGTCCTTAGCTATCTCATTCCCCACTATTCTACAAAGAAGGATGATCATATATGAAATGTCTTCATTGAAAAGTGTCCTGCAAAGCGTCTTTGGTAATTGTGACTGTCACTTCCTAGGTTGGTTCAACGAACTTCTAGCAATAATATTCAAGCACTTCTGTCTATTCTAATGGAAATATCCTTGAGCACTTTCTATAGAAATTTCTATGAATTCTTCCCTCATTGGTAATCTGAATGAAATGGAAGTAGATACCGGATCAAAACCTTGCTATGACATTATCTCCTGAAGTCTTAATGTCCCTAGAATTTCGATCATATGCTTCAATACATTCCAACACTAGTTTGGTACACTGAATTGTGAGGGGATGCCCTCTTGCATGGGCGAGCCCACTATCTAATGTTCATCGTGCTAAAGGTGATCTTTCCTCTCTACTCATTATTAGCCAAAAATCTGCAATATCAACATATCCCATTTTCATATCTGTTACCTCAGGAAGTGTGTTTGTCAATACAACAGGAGGATCTTTTCCTTGGAATTTGTATCTCATTATTTATTACTCAAACCTCTAAATTTTGGGGCATTGTCTCAAAACTCCAACTGCTGCTTCAATTGCTTCTACTGATAAAATGCTTAATATTGTCTTTCACTTATTTAGAACAAGCCTTCACTAGCTTCTTTGAGGCATTTTGTTGATCAACCTATCCACAAAGTCAATATTTTCATGTTTTGTCTTTTATTGGCAATAGAATGGATGCTTCAAGATCAAAGTGATGAGTCCAACCCCTAAAGATACTTTGTCAAACAATTGACATGCTAAACGTACATCCTTCACCAGTCTTTGGGAAGTTTTTTTTTATCCGTGAACAAATTTGGTAGATGCCCTCATAGTATGCACACAACTCAAATCACATGCATGTTTACTAGAGTGCGAATTGCAATGACCATCATAATTCATTCCTATCGAAGCCATTTCTTTCCAACATCTTGTTAAGAACATGTAGTGCCTTCCCTTCGATCATGACTCCACATAATACACCTCAAGCATTGCATAGTGCAAAACATACTTTATCTGAAATGAAATGCCATCTCATCAATTCTTCCTATCATGCAGTTGGGACGCGACTATCCTCCTTACAAATTGTACCATTGACTAAATTTAAAAAAACTAAGAACAGAATTATTTTTTCTAAAAATTTCAGTATTTGATCTTCATGATCTGTATATTTTGTGATTGAAAACAACAAAATTTTTGAAAAAAAAATTCTGTATTTTTGTGAATCTGAAAAAGAATCATGTTTTACTTTTTTTTTTTTTAAATCTTTGGTACTTTGTTTGGAGGTCAAGTGGGCTCGAGACGGAGGTACATAATGATTCCATTACAATCCACGCGGGTAGAAAGTGGTGTCTTTCACATTCCAGTATGCGGTCTTCGCTGATGATCGCGTGAAAGTGGCAGGCTACATGGAAGATGGTTTTGCCCCAACGTTGTGCATTCCTGCAACATGGCCTTCAATCAAACAATTTCTTTTTATTGGAGATATTTTAACAAATATAAATCGTTCTGTGTCCTTGCTCTGTTTTGGTAACCTTCGCGTCTTATTGTCTACACAATCTGCAGTTTGGCGCTAGCATTTTGTCGAACAGTTCGTATGGTTCTTTCCTCCATTCGCGCGTACATCTCCTCACTCTGTTGGCAGTGAATGAGTATGTTCAAGTCTGCGAGTTGTGACACCATTTGCAACTTGGGTCAGATCATTATCAGATGCTTTTATGCTTTGCATACTTTGCAATTGACATTCGCTCCCCGAGATGTCTGACCATGGTTGGTTTTGATCATACGCAGTTTCGGGATCGCATCTTGGTAGATGAAAATGATCAGTCAAAGCATCAACTTGAAAAGTTTTAATTTGCATTTCAAACTTTACACTGGAGACGACGTTGTTTGAGAAGCTGCAATCATTCAGATGAACTCTTTCAGACGCTCTGTCAAATAATGTTAGTGATGGTGCCGTGATTCCACACTTTGTATGCATATCTAATTGAGTGTCATGACTATAACATCTGATAGACCTCTCCCTTTCGTTGCTGCTTTGATGAGTATCATGTTTTGACATGAAGCTGATGATTACTGTCAAATCTCTGCTGTAACATCCTTCTTGCTTGACACCACCGTCTGTATTTCTCATGAGTTACTATATGTAAGTTATTCATACTTGGTTTTGGGTTTCGAAGTTCAGGTTTGGGTTCTTGAAATCTTGAGGTTAAGATTAAGATATAGGAAGAGAGTGAACATGGGTTCGGGACAGAGAATGAGAAAGGTAAATCCCTCAACCTTAACTCTTTAATCTTTAACTTTCTAAAAAGTTAAGTTTCGTGGAGAGAGAAAAAGTCAGAGTTTATAGAGAGAGAAAATCAAGTTTTACCTTCTTTTAAAATTCCCATTCTTGAAGAAACTTCACATTATTAATTTGGGCATGGAAAAAAAAGCATCAAGGCAACGATACTAGTTCATGAAATGTCATCAAATCTCATACATATGGTTTCTATTATCATTTCGATTGTTGATTTTATTTACAAGACCAATTCTAATTATGGTGATGGATTATATAGATTTTGATCTAACCCTTATTTCACATCTAAGTCATGGTGTGTTTGGATACATGATGCATAATTCTATGTTTGTGATATACTTGTATGACTAACGATGAACTTGTAGTCACTCTAGATACCATCTACATGATATCTTAATCCTACACTTTTATTTGCATTATCTTCTTTATATATACACGCATACCTAGAGTCACTTTGTGATGCAAAATATAAAATATAGCTACCATGCATCACCTTAAGTTGGTTCCACAAGTCTTAGCTTTCCCTCAAATCATTTATGGTTGTATTTATAAAGTTTTTGCGTGTGTCTCATATTTTATATTATTTGATTAGGATCATTCACATTCATTTTTAATTGGTATAATGTTGGTGCATAATTTTGATCTTGCTATTATATTTTGGTCTACTTTATCTTTATATGTGGATTCATGTTTGACTTTGTCATTCGATGACCTTTACAATGTCCTTCTTAGTCAGCAAATCCTTTAGTTGTTATGTTGACTTTTGTTTGTAAACACCCAAAAATGGTCACCTAGACTATTAACCCCCTTCTTAGAATTTCACTAAATAATTTAAATCATTTATCAATAGATCAAATCTTTAAAAATTAATTATTTGATTTTATACTATAATTTGACCACTATATCCTAAAGTTCATATTTAATTATAAGGAACATGTCCCCCTTTTAATTAAATAAAAGACCCCTTTCACTCTTATCCTAAGTTGCACACATAAAGTCATTTTTCCATTTAAAAAATAAAATAAAAGTCTTTTGTCTCACATACAAAAGTCAACTCTTAATGATTGGTGGAAATGATCTTACACATTGATCATGCAAAAGTAAACTCCCCACCCTTCATTAGATCATCTTGTCTCATTATCTCTACCATTTGTACTTCTTTAAAAGGGAGAGCTATGTCCTCATCTAAGGATCCATCTTCTTTGCATTAGTGTTATGCTACAAGTTTTTCTCTAGGTAGTCTTGGAGCACTTGGAGGATCTTGTGGCTTCACACTCATTCTTGCATAGCAGAATAGTTTAACTTCATGTTGCATTAGCATAGTTTCTTTTATGCAATATAGTAGCACATTTATTCTAATTAGAAGGGTTGTAATACTTTCATAAATTGCTAGCTAGTTGCATTTTTTGCATATCATATAGTTTAGTTACATTTCTACATAACATTTCATGGTAGTTCTTGGATGCTAGCACTCTTACTCTTGTCTTAGATTCTCCCCTTTCATGTTGTACTTGCAAGGGGCTACATTTCTTAGGCTAAGGTGAGATCCATCTTATTTTTATTTTCATTCTTGTGCACTCCATGACCATGGAGCTCTAGGTCAATATTTGAGACTTTCAATCCATGAGATCTCTCAAATAAAAAGACTTAGAGAAGTGCACATTTCTATGTGTACATTTTTGTCACTCACCATGGGGTAGAACAACCTTGTTTTGCCTTCTTTTTTGTATTTTGCTACTTGTTGTTATGTGTCTTCTTTTATTTTATGAAGACATGATAGTTTCTACAACTATTGTGTGATACTTTGCTACTCAAAAGTATCACACACACATTGGTATCCTATCACACTGTAGGTCTACATTTTTTGGCATAGCTTAATATAGAGTATCGCATGAGCATAAAGTATCACCTAGCTATACAGTGAAGTATCATATGATACTTCTACAATAGAAAGTATCACTTGGTCCATAACATGTTGTTGTTTAGGTTTTTTGTCAAAATTTTGAGTTCTTGGAGCATTATGTTTTTAGATTTTTGGATTATCTTTTGTTTGACTAGTGATTTGTAGGCTTATTATAGTTTTTGGCTAACCCCTTTGATATGGTAACTCATTGGTTTTGTAGGGTTTCCTAAGCTGATTGCAAAATTTCTTATTAAAAAGAATGAATGTCAAAAACTATTTGATGAAAGGGGCTACTAACACTCTTACAAGGCTGCCCAAACAAATAAAAAATAGACCAAGTGTGCTTGATTTTTATTTCATTTCTATGTGTGGCATATACTAGTTTCTTCATTTCTTAGGCACATAAAGCAAGAGAGTACATCTTTTGGTTGGTAGGAGAGTATGTTCTTCATCCTTCTAGTGAATCATAAATCTTGACCCTTCATTAAGTCTCAAAAGTGAGTGGCATATTCCACTTTTTAATGGTCTTAATTAATATTTTTGGCATTTTTAGAAGGAAGCACTAAGAATAGGGGAGTATGGTCTTCACCCTTTGGGTGAATCAAAAATCTTGACCTCTCAGTGTAGATCCATTTTTTCTATCTCCTAGTGTGATATCAATAGGAATGACCCAGAGTGGGAATGAGCACAACCCAACTAACCCAACCCACTATAATCATAAATCCCTCGATGAAGGCCAAAGCCTTTGGGGGCATAAAACTTGTCCTCATTTAGTGGAAGTACTTGTGGGATTGTGAGCATGAGGAAAGCACTAAGTAGGAATGCTTAAGGTACTCTTGTGGTCATAGGGTATGTTACTTGTCTCTAACAAGGGTTCATGTTATTAGTCGTAAGAGGGGTGTTGAGAATGAGACCCCTTCTAAATACCTTAGGATTAGAAGTTACCCTTATTATCCACTCAATATCTTGGTGCAAGGATTAATCCTAGTGGACTACCTGGATCACTCCAAGCTTTTACACTCACCATTTATGTCCCCTTAGTTGTGCCAATGACACCTCTATGACAAAGCCAACATATATTGTGGGAAACCACATTGTGTGAAGCGACAGGGCATCAAGTGTGGGCCAAGTTGTTGAGTAATGAGTTGTGACCTTTAGGAAGTTTTTCTTGCTATGGTTTTGAATGTGATAGATCCATGGAAACATTTTGGACATACAAATGACATCAACTTTCATAGGTTTTATTTTTGATATCACAAGTGTTTGTGTTGACAAGGTTGCTTTTTCCCTTGTTCAACTATTTGAAGACATCCTTATATCCCCAATTATTCTCAAACCTTTGTGTGTACTATTGAAAAATAGAGCCTTATTCTATTACAATTGTATTCCAGCCTAAAGACACTTGAAAATTAAACTAAAACATAGACATTTTAGGCATCAAAGCCACATGCAATAGAGTTTACTAGTCCTTTATCGTATGCCAGTTCTAAGAAATATTTTACGATACTTATGATTCTCCATAAGTATTGCACCACTTAAAAAACTTTATCACTCAACTATGTTATACTCTATCATATGATCTGCTAGGAAGTATCACTTGTCAAGAAGTATTGCCTACTTACTGCAGAAATTTTTGCCCACAATGATTTGCTAAACTAATATCACCTGGGGTGTTGCAAATTATTGCTTGATTTAAGTTTCTTGTAGAATTGAGTCTAGATTATGTTTTAGCTATAGTAGGGGTTTTTTTACCCAGTCTTTCTAAAATCTTGTCTAAAATCTCCATGTTTGGTATTGCCTAAAAGATGAAAAGATGATTTTATTGTCTCGAATATGACTTAATATGTTAATTGTTCACTTGTCAAAAACTTGATTACCTAATTTTATTTAACAAGGCTACCTCTTAGCCTTCTTAGGGTATCTTCCCTAACCCTAACCTAAAGGATTCTCTCCTATTCCCCTATTACCAAGAAACTCACCAACCAATTCAAATTTCACTCCTCTAACTCCCAAAACCCCAACTATACACCTTTTGGCTTATCAAGCAAAAACTCCACCAAATGCTACTAGTAGGAAAAAACCAATATTAGGCTTTCCTTTTGAGGTTCTTAACATGTTTCAAGTCATTATGCACCATCTTGTTGGGTTTCACACACCCAAAACCCATTCTTGTTCTATTTGGCCTTGTAACCCTATGAGCCCATATTAGCCGTCCTAGAAACAAGGATTCTTCTATAACCTTTAAAATATCTTAACAAGACCTATATATTTCTACTATAAATTGTCTCATATTGACTTGGACTTAAAGAATCTCTAGGTCACAAGTCCTCAAAGTGTCTATACATACCCTTTCACAAAACCCTACTTTTAAGGGTTTCTAGGACAATGCCATCAATCCAAGAAAAGTAAAAATTCACTCTACACTCCCTCCTCTAGTTCAAGGACACTAGAAAAATTCTTCCATAATTTTCCAACCAAGATTGGCACACACCAATCCAATTCTCCATTCATTTCTCTCCTGCAAGCATGTATGTAGCTTGCCAAGCTTCTACTAGCTTGCCTAAGGCTTTCTGGAAAAAATAAAAACAACCTTTCCCAACCTCCAAAATTGATATTTACATATTATACACAAGATGTTACTTGATTCCCAAAGGCCATAGGTTTTCAACAGTGGAAACTCAACTTCTAGCCATTTTTGGATGACCTTGCCAAATCTCACTAGCAGGAACAATGAATCTAAATAATTTTGTAAACTTAATAAAATGAATACTAAACATAAAAAAGACCACAGAGAGTTAGCACATGATCATAAGAACATAGTCCATCAGAAAATGTAATTCAATCAATCAAGATCATCACTCACTGCTCCAAAAACATGTTTTCCTATTAGTAATTCTTCTTCATTCCTTCAACTATTCGCACAATGGCATAACCAACCATTTCTAAGGAGTTATCTTCAATTTAAATAGCCTTCCCTAACTACCCTAACCCTTAGGGAAAATGATATGTTCAAATTATACCCTTTTCCAACAAAGCGCAAAAAGTTGTCATTGCAACTTTGCAAATAAGCAAATTTGTCAATGAGCAACTTTGACAATTTTTACAATTTGGAATTTGAGTCCTCCAAAATTGTCTAGTTTGGTCTCAACCCTTCTAAAATTATCCTATAACATCTAAGGGTCCTTCCTACACACTTCTTACTCCCTTTATGGAATTTTCGCACATTTTTCCCTTTTAGAGCAATTTTTGCATTACTAGGCTTATCAGGACCCAATTACCAAAATCATGACTCAAACCTAAATCCTACTTAATCAAACCTTCTAAAAATACCATGAGACTTCATCCTTAGCCCTTATTCATCAAATGGTTTTCTAGAACATTTACAACCAAAAATTTATCTTGGGATTTTCCCTTACCCATGGTGCTCTTGCACCATATTCCCCCTATAAAAAGAAGACAAAGGTACCTATGGTGAGAGGAACTCCTTACTGATGCCATGCTTCTTGAAGTGACTCTCAAGAATCCAAGTTACCTCAACTATAGGGGTATCTTTCCATTTTACCAGATGTTCCTTGTAAACTTTGTTCCTTGTTGTCTTCTTCACCTTAGACTCTAGTGTCTTCTCCACTTATGGTTGCTTCCTTTCAAGTAGCTACAAGTCTAATATGTCTTTATTTAGCTCTCCATGATACTTCACTTCATCAATAACTAAACCCTTGTAAGGCATCAAATCTTTGAAATTGAATATGGGAGACATGGACATGTCTTTTGGTAAGTCCACTTTGTAGGCATTGGAACCATACTTCTCTAGTACCTTGCATGGCCCAATCCTCTTCATTTGCAATTTTCTTGGAATGCCCTTCTGTAGCCTAGCTTTGTTAAAATAGACCATGACCAAATCTCCTATTTGAAATTATAAGTCTCTCCTCCCTTCATCCTTTTTTTCTTTCAACCTCTGATTTTCTTCCACCAAGGTCTTCTTAACCTAATCATGTATTTCCTTCATAGACTTAAAAAAAATCCTCTACATGTCCACTAATAGTGTTATGTGCTAGTAGTTCTCTCAACTCCATGATACTCCTTGGATGTGACCCATACACTATTTTAAGAAGGCTTTAATCTACTTGTTCTATTCTTGCTATCATTATAGGAAAACTCTACCTGAGGGATGACTTGTTTCCAAATTTGCCTATATTATTTAGTAAGACATATTAATAGGTTTCCTTGGACCCTATTAATGACCCATGTTTTCCCATCTATTTGAGGATGGTAGGTAGAACCATGAGCCAAGTTTACAACCAATATCTTCCATAGGGTCTTCCAAAAATGCCTCATAAATTTTACATCTCTATCAATAACTATACTCATTGGTAACCCATGAATTTTGACCACCTCCTTGAAGAATAGGTTAGCTATATTGCTAGCATCATGAGTTGTTTTACATGGTATAAAATGGATCATCTTGTTGAACCTATCAAATACCACAAACACACTATCTAACACTATCTTAGTCCTAGGCAAACCCACTATGAAATCCATGCTTATGCACTCCTAAGGCCTATTAGGAATGAGTAGTGGTTGATAAAATCCTACATTGGATGAGTTTCCTTTGTCTTTTGACATATGCCACATTTCTCTACATATCTTCTCACATCTCTTTGCATCTTAGGCTAATAGTAGAACCTTTCCACTAGGTCTAGGGTCTTGTTAAGGCCAAAATTCCCACTCATGCTTCCATTGTGTTTTTCCTGAATGAGATTCTCCCTCATGGATCCCCTTGGGATACACAATAGCTAACGCTTAAACAACAAACTATTTTGCAATGTATATTTATAAAATTGACTATGAAAATGATTTTCAAAGTTAATACATACCTTGTATGCCTCTGAGAAATAATTTTCCTCACCTTACATGTCCTTCAATCCTCCTATCCCTATGCTTTGCAAGTTAACTTCTTGAACTATCAACAATCTCCTACTTAAAGCATCTACCTCCTTGTTATTGGTGCCCTTCATATGTTTGATTGTAAAGGTGTAGGTTGTAGGAATTCCATCCATTTAATATACCCAAGACTAAGCTTCTCTTGTGAGTTAATGTGATGAAGGGTGCTCCCCTTAATACCATAAACCCATAATAGAAAAAAAGAAACAACAAAAAATGCGAAAACAAAATATGGACTTCTTATTATCGTCATAAATGAAAAATTACAAAATTCACAATTACAATATGTTAACCCACATGGGCACCTTCTTAACTGTAATTTTCAAGATTAAACCATGAACTACCACCTAGAGCTATCCTAGACAATGTTTAGGCCTTTCTTAAATAGGCAATTTCCTGCCACCCAGTAAGGTTCTAGATGCTCAAACTTAATACCTAGGGTCAGTAGACCCTAACAACACATATAGAGTCGACCAAGTACATCTTTGACATTTATTTTAGAAATTTTAGGTAGCCCAATTTTGAAAGGCCATAACTCTTGAAGTGTTTCTTCGATTGGCTATTATAACCACTTTTTAGAAATGCCAGCTCCTGATCTACAAGTTCAAAACCATGCAAGCACCCTTTTGTTGAGTTTTTAGACCTCATCTAGGTAATCTAAGGCCTCCAATAGTGAGCCTAGAGATTTTTCTACAAATATTTTCACCAACAATCCGCAATAACTTCTTTGATACTAAAGTTGGAGCAATGAGATTTTTATGGTAGGCTTATAATTCTAAAATGAACCTTAATATATAAAATGAGAACATTCTAAGCTCATATGAAAAACTTACTAAAAATAAAAAGTGCCCACAAATAGTAACCACCCTATCTAGTAGTCATTATTAAAATAGAAAAGATAGAAAAGGAAAATATTTTTGGGTGATGCAAGATTGCTCTTCCACTCAAGATGCTCCTGCATTAGACACCTAGGGTAATTTGAGAAGTGACTCCATAATGTCTATTGGTGTTTTGAAATACTATAGGTTTCAAATTACCCCGATGAGAACAAGACACATCTAGGGGTAGCTAACTCCCATCTTCAATGTACCATTTCAAACACTGGGCCAACTATAAGGCTAGACCCTTCTTTTACTTCAGGCTCTGCAAAACCTAGGCAGGTGGACCTATAGATTCAATTTATATGTCACTAGTGCTAAAACATATTCCTGAATCTATTAAAGCAGAAACCCTTAATCTCCTATACTTATGTAATAACAAAGATATGCAGTAGCAAGTTGCAACTCTATGGAATTCACAAGCTAAGTGAGGGCATCCTTTTCATCTCTTCAACATAAAAGGGAAAGACATTTGATTAATGATGTTGATTTCAACAAAACCTCAAATATGCAACATTGAGAACAAGTTGATCCTGTAGCTGATCAGTGCCTTATCTATTGGGAAATTTCATGAATCAAATACATACATCTATGATATCAAGGACATATTTCATACACCAAGATATCAGATCCATCTAATCACTTTGTGAATCAGAGGTTGGTGTTCATTAAGACCTCATTCTTATGAAGTATCCTTCTCAAAATAACCAGCAATCCTATCAAACACATCAAGCATTTACTTGGCCCTTCATTCCAACAAGAAAACATATCTAACATACAACCTTAAAGGGATGCAAATGAGTCTCAATTCTTTGTTCATAAACCACATAAGATTGTTGATTACTAAGATAGGAGACATGAATCATAATGAAACTAAAGAAATTCTTGCTCATTTGTATTCATTTATTTGAAACAATACATTCAAATGCATGAAATCAAAATAAAAAAACACCTAATAGATCTAAAATTTCTCTATAATCTTCACTACTACTATTCATACAAGAGAATTATGCCAAAGGAAATTGGTGTCACAGTGATGAGAACAAATCAAGACTGGAACCCTGGTTTCACAAATCTAAGAAAACTCCTTATTGGAACACACATGGTATCACAACAATGAGTCATTTTTTCTCCAAGATTGGAACCCCTTCAAAGAGACAAGAAGAGAAAGATATAGAGGAATGAATTCTCAAATTTCATTTGAAGACAACATGTGTCCATTTGGAAAACTTCCCACAAGTGAAAAAGGATCTCTCTAATCTCTTTCTATAACTAGTAAATCAAATCTTCAATTAGTTTGGCTTCCCAAAAGTATAAAGTATCTCAAATACTTGATGGAACAATAACCACTTTTGATGCCAGATCTCAAGTCAAGACTAAGGAAAAAATTAGTTAAATGGCCTCTAGAGGCAAGATAATCTTTTCAAAATTGTTTTCTCCACATTTAGGTTTTAACAAACGTTCATATCTGCTCTCTAACCAATTTTGATGATCAATGACTAATTCTGCCCATTTTGTTGAGAATGCCTTGGAAAATACAAATCTTCTCATAGAGAAAATAGGTGAATAGCTATGCAAAATCTAACCTCGTATTTGGAAAATTTATTTCCTCTCGATTCTAATGGTATATTGAAGTGCCTATTTTGGACAAAAATTGCCCCTCTAGTGACTGTTTGAAATTTTAGGCTCCCAGCCATGGCTTTTACATTAAAATGCCAAAAATTTGAACAATTAAAAATATTTCTATAGTATAAACTATAGAAAACTCAAAATCTTCAAATTTTAAACTAAACGAAACTTCTCAAAATTGGAAGGAGAAAATATTTTAAAAAATTAAATACCCCTTATACCTCCCTTGGCCATTCATGTGATGCCATGTGTCAAATTTTGACTGGCTTGGAATGCCACATGTCGAATGGTGATAGACTATCTGTATTGGGTGGGTCCCATAGCATTTAAAACCTTCTTGCCAGATTTCAAGGTTTTTTGGGAAGGCACCATGTCACTTGCTGAAAAACCTCCCATTTTTTGGTGGCGACATGGTGACCACCAGATTTTGGCACATTTTTTGTAAACTTCTCTATCCACTGATGCCACCTTAGTGCCATGTCATTGCCACATCATTGCCACATCACCGCCACTTGACTAGTCACTATGTCACTATAGTTATTAGGTGTGCATCTTCACTTGGTGACATAGTGCCTACCATGAGATTCTCCACATGTCAACATCTAGCTACTCAAACTCCACGTCATCTCCTCATCATCTCTTTGACATGCATCTTCATTCAAAATTTATGACTTGCACCATCCATCCAACCATGGCCCCATAGCTCATGAGCCTTTCCTTTTAAAGGTTGTGTCTCAAAGACATTATGGTTATTGTGTGTGGTAGTATTTAAAAACCTAAACAGGTATTCTCTTGGGTGATGAGGGATATATAAACAGAAAACTACTCCCTTTTCCCATGCTCGGGCATATTGCTGGCATCTTTCCAAACTATTCAAATTCAAACCCCTCCACCAAGAATCTGAATTCTATGAAGGGGTTGATCTGTGAAAGGTCAGTTGGATCCAAACTAAAATCTATGCCTTGAATATTCTTTCATTCCATAGCTTTCTCAATCCTTTGCTTCCTTTTTAATGCCACAAGATTTCTTTCCCCTTGTCTGAAGCTCACCATTTCTATTGATTTACTTAATGTGTAAAGTTCTAACTTCTTCCAGTGGTGGTTGAGTAGATGATACAATGCCTTTTCTAGATGATATCACTGACCTTGCCAAATTTTTCAAAACTTAGCATCTCCCTCTATTTTTTGCATGGAGCTCCTCCATTTCCACTTCCAAGTGGCTTCTCCACATGTGGTCAACATGGACCTGCAAGCTGTGGGCATCCAAACCATGGGCTGCCCTTTTTTTCCTCCATTTCATGCCAGCGAGACTCCCTCCATTGCTGCAACTTCCACCATCTCTTGTCATTAATGGAAACCACTTGCATGGGATTCCCATGGCTCCCATGTGGCTTTGTCCTGCTTGGTTTGTGGCTTCATCCTACTTAGCCATTGCCTGCTCTTCTCTACAAACTACCTCACTACTGTGGTTTCTTCCTTTTTTTGTTATAGGTTGCTCCTATAGTGTGGAGCCTCTTTGACACTATCTAGGGCTTTCTCTCCCATTGAAAACTCTTACAAAGTGGCTCCCCTACAGATCCTTCTTTATGTGTGTTCTTCCTCCTTTTCAAACTTGGTGTTACCTCTCACATTTGAATATGGATTGCCCAATTATATATGACAAGCTCCCCGTGGTCATTGTAATTGGTAGCTCATTTTAAGGGCCTTTAGTTCAATGTAGGTACGTGCCTCATAGAGGCTACAATACAAAGCCCCATTTAGATTATTGGCTAACAATTACATTGGAAGCACATTGACATTTATCCAATTTCTACTTTCAAGAAGTGACTGATGATGATAAGTTGGCAATTGATGTATTCCAAGACACATATTACCCCACAAATGCACAAGCTCTCCTTGTACAACTTGGCCTATATGGTTCCCTATAGCTGCAACTCTAATGGGAGAAGACAAATTGTGGGGAATAATTGATGGTACCCCATTAACAATCACATTCCATTCTGTAAATAGCCTTTCCAACTCCACGTTCTTATAGATCCACATTGCACTATAGTTCTTGGTTTATTTTCACCGAGATGCAGTTCTTCAAGATTAGGGAGTGATCTCTTTAGCTTCTCAACCTACTCCCAAGTTATGCCACAATTGCTAAGAACCAATGTGCATAGATTGGAAAAAATGGGCAAAAGATCTCATCCAATCTTCATATGACTTGTCACTTATATCAAGAACTTTGAGAGCTGAGAGCTAGAAGTTGTTCACAATTGAGACCCAGTGCCTATCTTCAAACTATCAACTTCATACTGTGAAAAGTGGTGGAGATGTCAAAGCTATTTGATGTCTCATCCATGAGTAGAGTTTTTATTAGACATTTTCAATTCCCCATTATTACATCCATCTCATGGAATCAGTCTGGCCTTAAATGAGTCTGCCTAAAAAAAAAACATTTTTGAACAACTAATATTCCAAATTGACCCTTCAATTTCCTAATACTAATTTGAAACAAGTTTGATCACTAAATAATCAATTAAAACTCATTTTATCATTGATCTGCAAATTGTTAACTTTGTGCCAGGAGGTCCTCTGACTAGCTTTAAAAACTGACCAAAACATATGACTAGGCTCTAAAACTATACAAACTAATTCTCTATTCTGTATACTCCTACCCTATCAAATCTCATCTCATGAAAAATTCCAGGTCAAAAGATATTGACCTGCAAAGTTTCCCTCTTAGAAATGCCTGTGAGAAATCATGTTAGAAAGCAATAAAACACGTTCGAATTTGGCTCTGAAAACTGGGTAAACTAAAAATTGGGCGAATGAGAACTGGGGCATTGGTTCACTTTCATGAGGACAATATAAATCTATGATTAGGGATCATGAAAAATAATATGACACATTTGGTCAGATTAAGCTACTCAAAATTTGCAGACTAGAAACATTGACAAAAAAACATTTTTTGCAAATGGAATGGACTTGGGAAAGTGTGCAGACAAATTTATCAAGATTTGAAAATTGGCACACTTAAAGTATTTTCAAAGTACAACACCATAGTATAATCCATTTTATCTCACCTATCATGTATTTTGAGCTATGGCATCACAAACAAGGGTACTGACCAATCTGTCGTCCTTGACACTAGCAAAAAGTTAGAAATTGCATTTGGAATCATGTTTGAAAATTGATCAAATAGATTCATCATAAGCTTGAAATTGAAACATAGAGAGTATCTAACCTTTGAAATGTAATGCAAAAATAATTATCTCATTTTGATCAACTAGGTCAAAGTTATAACAAGTCAAATAGGGCTTCCTAGAATTCAGAACAATTCACATCAACATGACAACAATAAATGACCAACTTTGAGGGATTCAAAACCTAGTCAAATGTACTCAAAATGACACAAAATCTAAAACATGGCTACTTTGGTATGGACACTAAATACTCTCCAAGTGGTGAGTCATGAAATCTTACTAGGTGTGAGATATTCAATTGCAAGCACAATCTCCTATCATTGTTTGACACAGGCAAAAATGCAAAATTGGGGCAAAAATGCAGAATTGGACATTGCTCAAAACGAGACCTAATGGAATGACTCAAAATGGAAATTTATCTTCATGAAATACATAGACACATTGAATGAAAGGTGTTAGAAGTATTAAACACCTCATAGGCCTCAAATGGATAGTCAGGTACACATGCATTACAAAGTGCTTATGGGGCTTGATTTTTTAATAGTACTAAAAATCAGGAAGGCAATTTTGAGTCCCAATAGTGGCTCTGTCTAGGGATGCATATCCCTTGTGGGAATGGCAAGGATTTAGATCTCTAGGAGAAGTAGACCACACACTTGACAACAAAAAACTTCTCTCAAACAGCTTTATTGAAAGCAAAAACAACTACTCCTACTATGTACAAACAATGGCCCCGGGCCACCAAAATTCAACAAAAACTTTTACCTCTATCATAGATCTGATTTTCACCTAAATGTGCATGAGGCAAAATAGAAACATTTCTTCTATCAATTTCACCAATCATATTAGCATCATGAATCAATTCACTTGACAAAATGAAGTCTACAACTTCACTTTTATAATGCATATAAAAACTATAACCACTCTCCACAACTTGCTCATTATAAAAGTGTTGATTAGAATGCTCAAAAATATTAGACTTAAATTAAAATTATTCTTCATCAAATGAATCATGCATGCTATCAGTTTTGAAAATGAAAGCTTCATACTCAACTTGGGGAAAAAGGTCACACATACCTTGAAATTGTGTATCCTTATGTATAGCCAGAGAGTATTCACATGAGCAATCAGATTTGTACTCACACATATCATCAGTGTCAGCATCTAAAACTAATCCAGAATCTTCAAATAGTCCTTTAAGATTAGCAAATGGATTAGTCATCACGTTAGAGTATTCATCATGGTACTCATTACAAGGTGCATGTTGATCTTCAATAACAACTTTGTCAAACACCTTGTTATCCACATCATGAGATGTAGCATCATCATCACAATTACTATCACATCCAAAAGAAGGAAAATCTGATCTCTTACAGCAATAAGACAATGTATCATCATTAAACTCATCCTTAACTAAATCTTAACATTCCATGTGATCTTCAAAAAGTGGGTTACTTACTCCATGCAAAGCTCCTTTATAGACATTATAAAAAGTGATGTGCTGATCAACATTAAATTCATCACCAAATAATGGATTTGTGAAAACTTTGAAATCATTTCTAACAGCACTATCATGGATGCTTTCAACATATGAAGAAGAAAAATTAGAATCATCACAAGAAGACACACAATCCACTCCATCAATGAAGCATGTAAAATATAAATCAATATTAATTTCATTGTCTTCTCTAAGGTGATTCAAATGTCTTAAAAACCAATCATCTTTCATTCTATCAATAGGTGTTGATGCATTAACCTTAGAATATTTTGCATATTTTTTATTACCACTACTTGCATCTTCAAGACATTCATCTCCACAATTAGGTAGACCATCCTTATAAACAATCTCTTTATCCTCATATTGTGTGGACAACTCTTCTTCACAACTTTCAACCTCAAGCTGATATACATAATTTTGAAATCAAACTTCACTTTCAGATTTAGTAAAAGTACTCATACCTTTACTAGCATAAGAGTACTCACTTCCATCATGGATTTCTTCTTCCCAATTTGCATCAAATTCATATGAAGATGAACATGCACTGGCACTATCCTCTTCTTGACTCGAGCAACAACTCTCATCATTGTCCTCACATGATGCTTCTTCATAATATATCAAATCAACAACTTTATCTTCATCACTTGAAAGATCACTTTCAGCTTCTTCATTCTCATACTGAGATGAACATCCTTCAACTTCAAATTTTATAATATTCTCAACATGATGTAATCTATCAATAAGAGAAAACATTTTTTGCATATTTGACTGATTAAGTGAATCCACCTTATCATCTATTGTTATAATACTAGAAACTTGTGCATTGCATTCAGAAAGAATAGACTCAACTCCTTTTTGCAAAAAAGAAACGTCATGTTCACATGTTTTTACTTCTAAATTTTCAAAAAGATCATTTACAATAGCAGTAGTACCTATTTTTGTATCTAAAATTAAACACTTCTTTTGACATTGATTTTTCCTTTGCACCTCATCTTGCTGGTAAACATTCCTAGAGAAGTGACTCCTGGTTGATCCATACTTTAAGTTGTTTCAATCTCCATTGTTGTCATGAATGCCTAATGCAAAGTCTTAGGTGATTTATCTCTTAAAAGATAACTCATCTTCTTATCAAATGCATCAAGATAAACTATTAAACACACTTGATCATTTGGCTTACACTTTTTAGGAATATCATTTAAAACCTTTGCAAATCTGATATTAAATTCAAGAACTAATTCATCACTCTTGATTTGGATTTTCAAGAACTTATCAAAATAATCAGAGATTCTTACTTTTTCCCTAAACTACTTCATGAAGTTTGAAAGTAATTCATCCCAAGATGAAATAGAATATGTTGGTAGAAAGGAAAACTAATCCCTAGCATTACCTTCTAAATTCTAAACAAATAATTTCATATGAACATCTTCATGAGCAATTTCATAGTCACCCATTAAGTCACTCAACATCTAAACATGATGACTAGCTGAAATTTAATGGTTCCCACCAAATTTAGGCAAATACTTTCTAAGATTATATGGCGTAGGGTTTGGAAAACCATGAATGCTATCAAAATTTAATGGCATATATCACTTAGCAAAAATAGATCTACAAGTTTTATCCATGGACTGCATACCAGGTGGAGGGAAATTCGACATTTCTCACAGACTTAAAACTCATTCAAGATTATTACTTCCATAATTTATTACTTGCAGTATATATGAAAATTGTCTACCAATTCAAACTCTGAATGTAATTCAAAATATAAAAACACTTAATGATTCTTTCATAACAAGAACAACATCATGAAAAATAAAATACCTTAAGTGTTGATGCTGAAAACATTGATCTGCTAATTAGCATAGGTGCTGATTTTAATTTTGCACACCATTGATCAAATCCTTATAGAGTCACCATCTCCTTCAGGAGAACCAAATGAAATCATTGTTGTGATTCATTTTAACATTCAAATTTATTATGATAGTAGATCAAACACAACACTTCAAAACTCATCAGTCAAGAACTCATATACTCTTTCTTCATGCCTTAAAATTATCATAACTTTTAGATTTTCCAATTTAGTTGAAAGGTCATGAAAGAATTTATATATAATTGATCTAAACTAGTATAGAGATCCTTTAGAGAGTCACCACTCACAATTGTGAGAAAGATTTAAAATGTGATTTACAACATGACAAATCTAAACTGAATCTTCCAACTTATGGGACTTGCAAATCATTAAACATTTAGAAGAGAGAAACCATTTTAAAACAATTTTGACTCTAAATTTAAAATAATACTTCGAAAACCAAACTAACTGAATTGATTGAAAATAAAACTTAGTAGCAACACAATCTACATTCAATCCTTCAAAGCTACTATTGTCAATGCATAAAGCTTAACTAGGGAACACAATACCTTGCATAAAAAATTGAATATGCAAAATATATCAGAGGTTTCCAGCTCCATAATTCAGTCATTTACAACCTTATCTCCCTAGTAGAGTCATCATTTTGTTGGTAACTTGGATGGGCAAAACCATACTGAAAAATAGAACTGAAGTATTCAATTAACACCAGAGGTTCTTGTCCTTTTAACAAGGTGTATTTCCATCTTATCTCCCCAACATAGTCACCATTTTGTTGGTGTTTTGAAATGCTATAGGTTTCAAATTACCCTGATGAGAACAAGACACATCTTGGGGCAGCTAACTCCCATCTTCATGGTACCATTTTAGACATTAGGCCAACTATAAGGCTAGACCTGTCTTCTACTTCAGGCTCCACAAAACCTAGGTGAGTGGACCTATGGATTCAATTTATATGGTACTAGTGCTAAAACATATTCCTAAATCTATTAAAGTAGATAAAACCCTTAATCTCCTATACTTATGTAATAACAAAGATATGTAGTAGCAAGTTGCAACTCTATGAAATTCACAAGCTAAGTGAGGGCATCCTTTTTAGCTCTTCAACACGAAAGGGAAAGATGCTTGATTAATTATGTTGATTTTGGCAAAACCCCAAATATGCAATAATGAAAAAAAGTTGATCCTATAGCCGATCAATGCCTTATCTATTGGGAAATTTCATGAATCAAATACATACATCTATGATATCAAGGACATATTTCATAGAACAATATATTAGATCTATCTAATCACTTTGTGAATCAGAGATCAGTGTTCATAAGGACCTCATTCTTATGAAGTATCCTTCTCAAAATAACCAACAATCCTATCAAACACATCAAGCATTTACTTGGCCCTTCATTCCAACAACAAAACATATCTAACATACAACCTTAAAGGGATGCGGATGAGTCTCAGTTATTTGTTCCTAAACCACATAAGACTATAGATTACCGAGATAGGAGATTAGAATCAGAATGAAACTAAAGAAATTCTCGCTCATTCATATTCATTTCTTTGAAACAATACATTCAAATGCATGAAATCAAAAGAAAAAAACACCTAATAGATATGAACTTTCTCTATAATCTTCACTACTACTGTTCATACAAGAGAATTATGTTGAAGGAAATTGGTGTCATAGTGATGAGAACACATCAAGACTGGAACCCTGGTTTCAAAAATCTTAGAAAACTCCAAATTAGAAGACACATGGTATCACAACAATGAGTCATTTTTTCTCCAAAAATGGAACCCCTACAAAGAAATAGGAAGAGAAAGATATAAAGGAATGAATTCCCAGATTTGATCTAAAGACAACATGTGTCCATTTGGAAAACTTCCCAGAAGTGACAAAGAATCTCTTTAATCTCTTTCTGCAACTGGTAAATGAAATCTTCAATCAGTTTGGTTTCCCAAAAGCAAAAAGTATCTCAAATACTTCATGGAACAATAACCGCTTTTGATGCTAGATCTAAATTCAAGGCAAAGGAAAAAAATTAGTTAAATGGCCTCTAGAGGCAAGATAATCTTTTCAAAATTATTTTTTTCACAATCAGGCTTCATCAAGCTTTCATATCTACTCTCTAATTAATTTTGATGATCATTGATGAATTTTACCCATTCTGTTGAGATTGCCCCAAAAAATACAAATCTTCTTATAGAGAAAATTGGTCAATAACTGCACAGAATTTGACCTCATATTTGGCAAAAAAAAATCTGCCCAGTTCCAACGGTATATTGAAGTGCCTATTTTGGACAAAACTTGCCCCTCTAGTGACCGTTTGAAATTTTAGGCTCCCAACCATGGCTTTTACATTAAAATGCCAAAAATTTATAAAATTAAAAATATTTCTATAGTATAAACTATAGAAAACTCAAAATCTTCAAATTTTAAACTGAATGAAACTTCTCAAAATTTGAAGGAGAGAATATTTAAAAAAATTAAATACTCCTTATACCTCACTTGGCCATTCATGCAATGCCATGCATCAAATTCTAACAGGCCTGGAATGTCACATGTTGAATAGTGATAGGCCATCTATATTGGGTGAGCCCCACATCATTTACAACCTCCTTGCCAAATTTCAAGGTTTTCTAGGAAGGTGCCATGTCACTTGCCAGAAAACCTCCCATTTTCTGGTGGTGACATGGTGACCACCGAATTCTAGCAATTTTTTTGGCAAAATTCTCTGTCCATCGATGCCACCTTAGTGCCACATCATTGCCATGCCATTTCCATGTCACCACCACCTGGCTGGTCACTATGTCACTATAGTTAGTGGGTGTGCACGTTCACTTGGTGACATAGTGTCTACTATGAGATCCCCCATGTGTCAACATTTGGCTACTCAGACTCCATGTAATCTCTTTGACATGCATCTTCATTCAAAATTTATTATTTACATAGTCTGTTTGACCACGGCCCCATAGCTCATGAGCCTTGCCTTTTAAAAGGTAGTGTCTTAAAGAAATTATGGTTATTGTGTGTGGTAGTATTTAAAAACCTCAATAGGTATTCTCCTGGGCAATGTGGGATATATAAACAAAAAATTGCTCCCTTTTCTCGTGCTCTCGCACATCACTAGCATCTTTCCAAACTATTCAAATTTAGACCCCTCCACCAAGAATCCAAATTCTACGAAGGGGTTTATCCATGAAAGTTCAAATGGATCCAAACTAAAATCTATGCCTTGAATATGCTTTCATTCCACAATTTTCTCAATCCTCTACTTACTTTTTAATGCCACTAGATTTCTTTCCCCCTATTTAGATGATATCAGTCACCTTGGTGGCTTTTTCAAAACTTGGTGTCTCCCTCTATTTTTTGCATGAATCTCCTCCATTTCCACTTCCAAGTGGTTTCTCCACATGTGGTCAACATGGACTTGCAATTCATGGGCATCCAAACTATGGGCTCCTCTTTTTTCCTCCATTTCATACTGGTGATCCTTCCTTCATTGCTACAACTTCCACCATCTCTTGTTGTTGATGGACACAACTTGCATGGGATTCCCTTGGCTCCCTTGTATCTTTTTCGTGCTTGGTTTGTGGCTTTGTCCTACTTAGCCGCTGCCTACTTTTCTCTACAAACTACCTCCATATTACAGTTTTTTCATTTTGTTTTTGTGGGTTGCTTCTATGGTGTGGAGCCTCTTTGACATTATCCAAGACTTTCTCTCTCATTGAAAACTCTTAAAAAGTGCTCCCCTATAGCTCCTTCTTTATGTGTGTTCTTCCTCCTTTTCAAACTTGGTGTTGCCTCTCACATTCAAATATGGATTTCCCAATTATATATGACAAGCTCCCCATGGTCATTGTAATTGGTAGCTCATTTTAAGGGCCTTTAGTTCAATGCAGCTATGTGCCTCATAGAGGCTATGATACAAAGCCCCTTTTAGATTATTGGCTAACAATTAAGCTAGAACAACATTGACATTTATCCAATTGCTTCTTTCAAGAAGTGACTGATGATGATAAGTTGGCAATCGATGTATTCCAAGACTAATATTACCCCACAAATGAACAAGCTCTCCTTGCACAACTTGGCCTATATGGTTCCCTAAAACTGCAACTCTAATGGGAGAAGACAAATTGTGGGGAATACTTGATGGTACCCCATTAACAGTCATATCTACAATCACACTCCATTCTATAAAGAGACTTTCCAGCTCTACATTCTTGTAGATCCACATTACACTAAAGCTCTTAGTTTATTTCCATCAAGATGTAGTTCTTCAACAGTAGGAAGTGATCTCTTTAGATTCTCAACCTGCTCCCAAGTTATGCCATAGTTGCTAAGCACCAATGTGTGTAGATTGGAGAACATGGACAAAAGATGTCATCCAATCTTCATATGACTTGTCACTTATATCAAGAACTCTGAGAGTTGTAAGTTGTTCACAAATGAGACCCAGTCCTTGTCTGCAAACTATCAACTTCATGCTGTGAAAAGTGGTCAAGATGTCCAAGCCATTTGATGTCTCATCCATGAGTAGAGTTTTTATTGGACCATTTCAATTCCGCATTGTTACATCCATCTCATGGAATCAGTCAGACCCTAAATGGGTCCAACTAAAAAATCTTTGTTCCTAAACAACTGATATTCCAAACTAACCCTTTAATTTCCTTATACTAATTTGAAACAAGTTTTATCACTGAATAATCAATTAAAAATAATTTGATCACTTATCTGCAAACTGTTAACTTTGTGCCAAGAGGTCCTCTATCCATCTTTAAAAACTAACCAAAAGATATGACCGGGCTCTAAAAATATACAAATTGATTATCTATTCTACATACTCCTACTCTATTGAATCTTCTCATGAAAAATTTGGGGTCAAAATATATTGACCGTCAAAGTTGCCCTCTTATAAATGCCTGTGAGAAAATATGTTAGAAACGAATAAAACATGTTTGGATTTGGCTTTAAAAACTGAGTAAACTAATACTTGGGGCAATGAGAACTAGGGCATTGGTTCACTATCTTTAATCTCAATCAATTCTTTCCTTTGTTTATACTCATTTCTGAGTATCTCTTATTTCTTTTTCTTTTTTAGTACCTCTTGCACTTCATTTATCTAATCAATATTCATAGTTTCCTAGTCATACTTGGGAATGACTATGTCCTCATCTAGTGCAAGGTCACCATAGTGAAGTACCCTTGCAACCTTTGTAGAGCTAGAGTCTAGATGCATTTAGCTTGCAGGTACCTGATGAAACCAAGCCTATTATGGAGCAACTATCTAGTATAGTAGACCAGGTACATAATGAAGACCTTGATACTAATGCAAAACTATTAGAATGCTCTCAAAAGAGGTTTCAAACAAAGGTGAATGTAAGAATATCAAGTGAAATAGCACTTTCAAAACTTGAGTTGGCCAAGAAGATTGAAAAGGTAAAGGCAGTACTTGAGAACATATTCTCATTATGCTCAAAATTGTGTGATTCATCAATTTTCACACAAGAAACTAGCCAGTGAATAATGAGCTTAGAGAGGAACCTAAAGATATCAAGCATGCAACTACCTAAGGATCCAACTCAGAGTGAGAAGCATTTTCAAACTATGGTACACACTTAGAAGGAACTAGTTGTACTAACAGTAGATGAGGGAAATACCAAGGCCAAGTTAATACAGATTTGATCTGCCATAACCCCACATGGAAATTTTATAGAAAGAACTAGCCTATCCTGAAAATGTGTTAAAGAGAGACCCCAATCTTTCTACATTATAAGGCCTAGTTCACCTTGCAGAAGAGACAACCATCCAGCTTAAATCATTGGAAACTACACTAGATAATTGGGATATTGCTTTGAGAATAGTAATGGAGGTAAATAAATCATTTTTGGCTAAATATTTAGTTCATCTATAGACCCCTTTGACATAAGTATCAAAAAGGGGGAGATAAAATTTTAGGGGGATAAATTTTGAGTGGGAGAAATAGAAAAGCCAAAAAAAGCAATAACTGCAAGGGAAGATGTGTGAAGAGGTAATACCACTTTGAAGTGGTATTACCTCTGTGCTCAGCTTTTGAGATGTTCTAGTTGGAGTCCCTATTATAGGAAAATTTATCAATGTTTGTATTGCCTCTTGCTCCTTCTCCTTATGACTTTCCTTGTCCTCTTCAAATCTTTCTTTATCAATTTCCATGATCTTTGGGGGTGCACCTTGTTCTTGTGCTGTAGAGATAGAGGTATCCATATGTCTTGTTTGATCCTTTAGTGGCACCTTGAAAGTTGTAATGATTGGTACTATGGAGTCAACCTTTGTAGATGTATCTTGTGTAGCTTTCTCTTGGGGTTGTCCACTTGTAACTATTGGGATATGAGAAGGTGGTTCTTGTGGATTCACCTTATCTCTTGTGAAGTCATCTATAGATTTTTGTAGCTCTTCCACACTCACCAAGATTCGATTTGTACACAATTGTGCTTGTAGGGTAGTCTAGTGAAGAATCTTTTTGAGATCCTCTATAGTTAATGGATTTATGTCCTGACCAAAATTATCAGGAACATCTTGTATAGTTACTATATCTACAGGTGTGGGAGTAACATGTGGAGGACCTGGTGGTGGCAATTGTGTGTCTTGCACACTCTGTTCTTGTTGCTGCTCCTCAGTAGTTTCCATTTGATATCTTTATGTCTCCTTCTCCATTGTAATATTTTCCTTATCCTTTTCACCTTCTTCTTCCTTATCATTGTTCTCTTCTTCATTGTTTCTTCCCTCAAAGGGATCTACTTCTCCTTCTTTGACAATTGTGAGGCCATAGATTAACTTCCACATTTGAGTGTACTTTTTCACAACATCCTCAATATTATTTTGTATAATACTAAAGGCTCTATACTTGGGTAAAAATTTTCTCCGATGCTTCTTATTTGCCTTGCTAATTTTCCCTTTCATAAGTTTAGGCATTACTCGAGCCAATGTTGACTCTTTTATTTCATTTTCCATATTAAGGAAATAATGCAATTTATTTTCTATAATGGAATATAACTCCTTAGGCATTGAATTGTAAAGTTCGAGTGGAGTGTTCTTGAACTTTGCCATCATGGTGTAGACTGACTCTTCAACCATGTTCTATTCCTCTTTATTCAACTTATTAAAATCAATGCTTTTTAAACCTAACAAGTTTGCATTATCCCTAATGTTATCACATATGTTTTCTAAATTAGACTTAGTGGTGTGACTTACCACTCTGAATTGGTTTTTGTCATCAGATTCTATTCTCTCTTTATCTAATTTAGGGGGTGCAACATATTTTCTTCTTAGCTTCTTCTTGGTTGGGCCTTCCTATTTAGTAGACTTCTTTTCCTACTCCTTAGCCTCCTTTGATGTAGCTCTTGTACTAGCCCGTATGGTAGGCTTTGTTGGGCTTGGCTTAGCTACATTCTTGCTGAGCTGCAAGATGTTTCTGAGCTTTTCTCTTCATTGGCTCAGGCTTGGTAGGTGCTTCCTTGGCTTTCTTTTCCTCCTCGGCATCTTCTACCTCTTCTACATCTTCTCCCATGCCTTGGGTCAATGCAAGTGGCCCTTGATCTTGCTCTTCTTCTTCTCCTTCTTCATCTTCATCATCCTCCTTACCTTCTGTTGTGCCTTCACCAAATCTAGCCTTAAGCTTTTTCACCAATCTATCCTTTTTCCTTAGAGTTGAAGTAGTTTTCAGTTCCATTTCAATTTTGGGCTTCACAACATCAAAAGTGCCAAAAGGTTTTGCACTTTTATCAATATCTTCTGCTATCAATGTTGTGATTGCTATTGATGCCTCATCAATATTGATTTCATATCCAAGTGGCCTTAGCCATCTCACCCTTGGTGCTATAGCTTGGATGTATGTAAAATCAATGTCAACCAAGAAACAAATGTCATTGATATGATGTTCAACAAGAGAGATAGGTATCTTGAGTCTCTATTTCATTGACTTCTTAAAGTCCTCAAAGTAGTTGGTCATTATAGTTTAAAATTTTTCCCCCATCTGCTCTATATATTCATTCACTTGGACTGCTATTGATCTATTTTTTTTCCAACTTACCTTTCCAAAAGAGGGGAATTCATTCCAAACATAAAAGGATATGCATATCAAAATTTCTCCAAATTTGCATTGGGCTCCCTTGGACCTTCTTATGGCTCCCAAGTTCTCCATAATCTATTGTAATTGCAAATCAACTAGATCATAAGTATGATCCTTCTTAACAATTTGTATCCCATGTCTACTACAATACAATGTACACTATTGAGTTAGCTTGATTGATAGAGTTTATGATATATGACCCTAACAAAAAATTTGACAAAAGGATCTTTGATGGTGTCAATGGTCATCCCTCTCTTGTTCCACTTTGCCCCAGTGTTCTTCTCTATGGCTTCTTTAAAATCACTCCTTAGGCTCTTTGGCCTTTCTAGGGTTGGGTACCCAGTTACTCTATGTATAATTCTTTTGTAAAATTTAATGGGACCATCTTCCAACCATAGGAATCCATCATGGATTCTACTTAACAAAATTCTTATCCATTTAGTTTTGAATACAGTAGGCAAATCTAGGACACGAGTTAAGCCCTTCCTCTCAACAATTTGAAACTCTTCCTTCAATACCCCATTCTCACAAAGTTGATCATATGCTTACCAAATCTCCATGTCCCAAATTACACCTATTTTATAGTTATAACACCTTATAACATCTTGCACCATCAAAACTTTAGGTGGAATAATGGATAAAGCTCCAACAAGGTCATTTTTGTATGCAATTTTAGGAATTGGTCTAAAGTCTAGTTGCTAAACTTCATTACTAACCAATTGAACCTCAAACAACTCCTTGTCTTGGGGTTTCCTAGAGCTAGATGACATATTTGAAAACTACGGTTTCAAGACATAAAAATTGCTTAACTACATAGCTGGACACTAGTGTAAATACCTTAAATTAATGAAACAATGTTGAATCTTAACTGGGATCTTTGCAAAAGCATCAATCTCTGCTTGGAATTTGTTTTTATGCTCTTCTTGTTCTTTTTCTATGTTCATGATGATGAAAAATGATTGAAAACTCAACCTTATACCCTTTATTTCATAGCATTTCATGCTTAGTGCATATACAACTGTCCACTCAGCTCCTTATGCAATTCTGTTCACCCAGCTTCCATTGATTTTCCAACACTTGGTATACACTGGAGTTTCCCTTACTCAGCTTCAATAGGAATTTCCCCTCACTTGGCATCCACTACTAACTTAGCTTCTACTAAATTTGGTAGACAAATTGGCATATACTAAGATTTTACTCAGCTTCTGAAGGCAACTTTCCTTACTTGGCAATAATGTGAAAATTTTGAAGATTTAACTTTGCATCTTTATTCATGCTAAGCTATCCTTTTTAGTGCTAATTTATTTTGGGAACTAATGTATGATAAAGTATTTGAGTATCAGTCCGACACACCTTCTTTTTCTTAGTTGGATGTAGTGTGACCACTTGACCTTTTAGGTAAAGTGATCCCTCCATTGGATGTGTTGCTTCCATCTTTTCTTTTCCATGTTCTATTCATGTCTCCTCTGATGTGTTCAACATCAACTTTCCCTTTTCCTTTCTTGAACTCAAAATTGGGTGCCTTTGATCTTGTTGGGAAATACTTGATGATGTGTTCAGTCTTTAGACAACTAAAACAAGTGGTTTGACTCATCCACCTATTGCAGTTGCCACTAAAAGTGTGTTCTTATTTAGTTTCTAGGAATGTATCCATATTCTTGACAATAGTGATAGCTTTTCCTAGTGTTGTAGTCCCAATTGTAGTGATGTCCATGATTATTTTTCTTTGTTGGTTGGTTTGGTGTCCATGTAGGCTTAGATCTACATTCAAGGCTCTATGTCCATACTTCTTGCAATTTTAGTAGTGACCTTCAATCTTGGTGTCCTAATGGTTCTAGTCCTATAGTCATATGCTCGACGATCTTGCTTATTGCACTCATGACAGTGTCCCATGTTTTCAGGTTTGTCATGTTGATTGGTGTTCTAACTGCTACACACATTAGAGGTATGTCCCTTTTTACCACAAAAATGATAAGTAGGTTTTGTGTTCATACCTTTATCTTTGTCACTTCTTTCTTCTCCAGTCTTTGATGACTCTCCTTTTTCAGTGTTGGTGTATCCTAGTCCTGAAGTTTCATTGCTGGATCTTGGTGATTTTAGTAGCTATTCAAACTACTTGATGGCTTCATTAGGTTTGTTGAAGCTTTTCGCAAATTCTTTTTCTATTCTCAAGTCATTTTGCAGTTGTTCCTTTTGCATCTTTAGTATGGAGATCTCAATGTCCTTGACATTCAACTCATGATGGGCATTCATCATTTGGCTTAGGGTGTCTAGCTACATGTTGGAAAATCTTGCAAGCTCAATTGAGTTTTCCTCTAGTCTATTGGAAAGGTTTTTCTTGTCATCTTCTATCATAGCTTTATCTTCAATTCTCTTTTCTTCTATTCAGTCACTTCACAAAGCATCATGACTTGTGATTCTTGTTCAATCTTGAGAGTTTTGATCTCTTTTGCTTGAGCCCTATTCTTCTCCATTAGGTTTACAATTGTTGCATCAAATTCCTTAGAATCTCCATTGGCACACACTTTTGAGGTGTCAATCTCCTTGTACTATGTATCATTCTCAGCTATGGTGATTTCTTTTCTTCTCTTTAGGGATTTCCTCAATTCTTCCCTAGCTTCATCCAAACAATGTAGAATAAGGTCTATTTCAATCTCCTAATTTTCTATAATCTTCCCAAGCTTGTAAACCTCCATTGCTAGATCTTTTCTTCAAGTTATAAGGCTTCTCCTTATAAGAACTTGGCTTTAATACAAATTATTGGAATTTACAAGTGGGAAGAATACTTCTAAGAGGGGGGGTGAATAAGAAGTACCAAACTTTTAGCTATAAAACTTTTAACTAAAATTAATAGATGCATGAAACATTTCTAATTAACATGAAAATAAAGGCATGCATTAAAATAAATAACATAATATTTGATCACCCAAAAACTCTCCAAAATGAGAAGGTAAATCTAGGTTGGGGATGACACCCTCAACTTATCATTGCAGCAATATGTAACTTGTCAAGGTTACAAAGTTTGACCATAATCAATGGTCTACCCTATGAGAGACCTACCCTATTAAAGGCTCCAACACCCTATTAAAAGTGTACCTATCTAAAGGATTTACAAAACATTCACTTGGAATGTCACCCTATTAAAGGATTTACAAAATGGCTGTTAAACAAACCTATCTTCATAGGATTTTCATTCTCCTAATACAATGGCTAGAAAGTATAGTAGAATTTGTTCACCTGATAACTTACAATCCTCAATTGTTGATTTCAGATTGATGTTCAGTACATTCTAATCTAATCCTCATTGATTTGATATGATTCTTTTCAAAGTGTTGATACTCTATTCTGATAACTAATACTACAATGTTGTCCTTCTTCTAAGTCTTTTTACTCCTTTCACTTCCTTCAAACTTTGCTAGTATTTTCTCCTTGCATGCATTCTCTCCTTGTATACTCTCTCATGCATTCTCATACATTACTGAATTATGGGGTTTTGACATCCTTAAAAAGGTTGCATGACTTAGGGTTAGGTATGAATCTACAATTGAGATTCATCCATCTTTCCATTTTTCTAATTGGTTGCATGTTGATTTCATAGGGAATCAAAAAGATTCAACCTAATCCTTCAAGATTCATCTTGTATCAGCAAAAAATGGTTTACATCTTAGTTTGTGAGGGCACAAACTCTTATGTTGATTCAATGTTACTTGGCACTTATTGATTACTGATGCTCAACACATATAGAAATTTTGTCTTGCTCGGCACCTATAGTTTACTTGGCATACATACTGCTCAACATCTATTAGTCACTCGACAGTTGAAACTTTCTTAGCACTATCTATCTACTTAGCATCTGAATGAGTCGACACTTGTTGAATTTTTGGCTCAGTAGATATTGTGACTTGGGATTTATTATACTCAACATCAACTAAGAAAATTTCTAAAGTGTGTTGACACTCAATTGTCAAAACCAATCTGAGACCAACATCTTGTATACAATTTCAAATTCATACCCCAATATCTCAGTGACCCATTTTTGTTTCTATTCTAAAGATAGTCTTTGTTCCAACAAATATTTTAGGCTATCGTGTTCTGTCTTAACCTTGAAGTGTCAACCCATTAAAGAAGTCCTTCATTTTTACCTTTTAATTGATGACTCTCAAGAAATTGGTTGACCTTCTTGCATGAGAACTACTCCTATCCTATTTCTAGAAGCATCACATTCCATAATGAATTCCTTGGTGAAGTCTGGAGTGGCAAGTAGTAGAGTTGTACACATAGCCTTCTTCAATTGCTCAAATGCTACATTAGCATATGTATTCATTACAATGAAAAGCATCCTTCTTCAATAGAGTGGTAAGGGATGTTGCTATGTGACCATAATTCTTCACAAATCTTCTATATCACCTGTCAATCCCAAGACACCCCTTAGCTTCTTAATAGTTTTTGGAATAGGCCATTCCATGATAGCCTTAATTTTGTTAGGGTCCACCTTTACTCCATGTGAAGCTATGTGTCCTAAATACTCCACCTTCTTAAGACCAAAAACACACTTGGATGGCTTAGCATAGATTTAATGATCTTTGAGTAATTGTAATGCTTGATCTACATGCTACAAATGTTCTTCCCAAGTCTTGCTATAAATTAATATATCATCAAAAAACACTAACACAAACTTTATCAAGAACTTCTTAAAAATGAAATTCATCAAACTTTGGAATGTAGATGGTGCATTGGTAAGACTGAATGGCATCACCAAAAATTCATAATGACCCTCATGAGTTTGAAATTTTGTCTTGCAAATATCTTCCTCCTTAATCTAAATTTGGTGATAACCTGATCTAAGATCTAACTTGGTAAAATACATCTAACTTGGTAAAATACATAGCTCTATTTTATTCATCTAGAAGATCATTGATGATTGGAATAGGAAACTTATTTTTAATGATGTACTTGTTGAGCACTCTATAATCTAGATACATACACCAAGTTTCATCCTTCTTACACACCATTACAATAAGTGAGGAGTAAGCACTATGGCTATGCCCAATCATTCTTGCCTCTAGCATTTCCTCAAAAAAAAAATCTATCTCAATTTTTTGTATGTGTGATTAGCTATAAGGCTTAATTTGGTCATGATCCCTCTTAGGAGGAATTCCTTTAGGAATATCTCCAAGAATCATTGAGTGATGATTAATTATTACTTTTAAATCTAGATAAGTAAGAGAATTAGATTGAGAGATTTCTAATGAGCATGCTAGGCCACAAATCATTCCACTCCATTCTTAAGAAACTTTTTCATTTGATGAGAGCTTACCATCTATGGGGATTTTTCCTTCAATCCCCTTAGCTCCACTACCTTTCCTTTTGATTAAAATTGCATGAATAGTTCTTAGAATTTCATCTCAGATGTTCCCAATGTAGTAAGCCATTGTACTCCCAAAACGATATCCACCATAGCCATGGATATCGCATATATTGGGGTATCTCTCATGGATAATTTGATGCTATGACACTTCCCTGAACAACTAACTATGCCCCCATCAAAAATCAAAACCTAAAACTCTGGGGCTGGATATATAAAACAATTTAGAAGAGTTGCCAACTTTTTGTTGATGAAATTATGAATACTACCTAAGTTGATTAACACTATTACTTTCTGCTTCTTTAAGAAACCCACTACCTTGAGAGTTTGTGGTGCACTAAAACCTGAAAGTGCATGACAAGAAATGATTGGTTGAGAATCATTTGATTCCTCACCTAACTCCCTATGCTCATTTGCTATGGGTCATCCTTTTCTTCCTCACTTGGAGCTTCAATATAGAAAAATTTATTTTCACTACATTTATGTCCTCAACTATATCTGTTATCACAATTGAAACATAATCCTTTTTCTCTTTTCTCCTCAATTTGTTGTGAGTCAACCTAGTAGGTTGAGGAAAATAAGGTTTTGAATAACCTTTTTCTCTTATCACATTAGCCCCTTGTTTTCTAGGAATCAAGAACTTCTCCTCCATCGTACATGCCAATATAAAAGACTCATTTACTAAGCTAGGACTAAACATGTGCACCTCATGTTGAATGTGATCCTTGAGACCACCCAATAATAAATCATTCAAGTTCTCCTCAATAATTGTATCCACTCTTAAGGATAGATTTTGGAATTTTTGAATATAATCCTTAACTGATCCTATTTGTTGAAGCTTAGCAAGTTGGCTAAAGAAGTTTTCTATCACACTATTTCTATATTGTTCTTTGAGTTCTTTTATAAAAATTGACCATGATACGATGAGACCCTTTTTCCTCCTATGAGTACAAATCCAATTACACCAAATGAATTGATCTAGTTCTAGATATAAGGAAGCCATTATGACCTTTTGTCCATATAGGGTTTGATGTACCTCAAAAAAAATTATCCATTTGATTTATCCATGTTAGAGGATCCTTGTCATCGAATTCGCACATATCCATCTTTGGAAAAAAATTCCTAGATCCCATAGGAGTATTAAAATTTGTATCATTATTCGTCAACTTGAAGGTTTCACCTTGACTCATGACAACTCCTTCCTTGTTTCATTCATATAGGTTCTTAACATGCTTTGTATATCTAATATATCTCCTTGTAGATCACACATAGCCCTCTTAACCTCTTCCTTGAACTTACTTATTTCCTCATTGGGATTACTATCCTTAGTTATTTCCCAATCTTGATCAGAAGATTTCCTTGGTGTGGTAGCATTCCTTTTACCTCTTGCTAGAGGCCCTATCATGATGAAAATCAATATTTTTGAAATAAATCACACAAATGAAATATAAATTCTCTAATTTTTTAATTTATTTTTTACTATTAATTACTAGGGCCAAGATACCCTTACTCAGGAAAAATTAAAAAAATTGACAAAATTTGTTGCCTTGAAAGAGAATTTTCCTAATTTTGTAATAACTTACTTATTTTTGCTTTAATTTCCCCAAGCTTTAAAATTTAGGCTCCTCTACTATGTATTAAAAAACCCAATACAAGTTATAATTCAATTCGATAGGATGTGAGAGATATGTAGATCTCAATAAATTGTGTAGAAATAGTAATTCTACAATAATTTTCCTAAATTTACTCCAATTCCTCTAAATTTTGGACTATAGATTCATTAATGTAGTCTTCAAAAACCCTTTAAAAATCTTTGAAAAAATTGCTAAAATATGAAAGTTATGCTCTTCCCAAAATTTCCCCAATGTTGAGAAAAAATCTTGCCTCTGTAGTGCTAAGATCATGCTCTGATACCACTCGCAATGAAATAACTTGCACAATAGATGAAATAATATAAAATATTATATTAATACTTGATAATAACTAAGAGTAATAGGCCACTTTGAGGGGGCAACCTCCAAATATCTCCAATGAGAAAATACCTCACAATATGATCTTAAAATAAGACTCACAACCTCCTATATATACCTAATTATGCTTAGGTTGAATAGACACATCCCTACATAACACCTAGGCTGATCTACCTAACTAAATAATAATATAATAATGATAACATGACTTAATTAAGGATTAAGATAGCCACAAGTTGACTATTCATAACCCTATATGCACCAATATTAAGGGTGTAGCACCTTATCCTTTTTGCAAGATCCTCGCCTTGAGGCTCTAGATCCTCTCTTGACCTCTTTTATCCTTTTCCCTCTTTAGAAACAATATTAGAGGCTTTCAAAAACATGCCTAGCCCTTTAGCATCCTCTACAAATATAACTTTGGCTTTCTCATCTTGACCAATTTTCTCATTTATGATGTCATATATACCCGAGAAATTTTCAAGAATTATTCTTAACCTATGAGCCCAAGTCTTTGTATTTGGGAGTGGATCATAATTTGGGTCCACTTCATGCACCTCATCTAAAAATTCCTGGTAGGAATTCCAACATTTCTTCTTTCTTTTATGAGATTTCATGTCATCATAATTTCTAATGATGTCTTTTAGGAAATCAACCTCATGCTCACACTTTGGTATTATCTTTATCCTTTGCATTACCATCTAATAGAACCCTTCTATGCCATTCATCCTTTTAGAACTAACTATCATTTTATATGGTCTGCTGAACTAAACTATATCCTTCTGCTCCAATTTTATGATTACAAAATGATGAAATATTATGAGGTCATGGAAGAAAGTTCCCTTATTAGTTTTTGCTGGAAAATTTGTGTCTTGGACTATACCAATTTGTCTCATGACCTCAAGAAATCCAATCCTTAATGGGACATGCCTTGGAAACACAAAAGGTCTTTGTGGGAAACCATAGATTCTGATAATAGTTTTGTGTGAGTATAAGTAAACATCTTTGCATTTGTGGCACAATTTTAGCATGGCATTACAATAAATTAGCCTAAAAAATGTGAACAAGAAATATGGGAAATCTCTAACAAATGGAAATAGATTCCTTCTAAGAGCCATTCCAAATATATTTTTAAATAATGTACAACTTGTCTCATTCCAATCAACTAATGGGATAGTTGACCATAATTACACTGGTAACATCTCATCATTCCTTTCAAATTCCATGTACATAGCTTGGAAAAGTAATCTTTATTATGGAAAAGGATCATATGCATAAGTAGTGAATATCACTTGAAGTTTGATGTTTTTCCCTTATGTAATGCTAGCACCCCTTCACTAATTATGGCCTCTATCTATTGAGGGAAATCATAAACCACTGCAATTCAACATTTCTATATCCCCAAGAATATCCACATTACCAATTTGCTAGATTTCCCCCTATTAGTTAGCCTTGTCACTTGATATAGAGAAGGGCATTTTCAATAGAGTATTATTATGCTTCTCTACATTACCCACAATATGAAATATATGCTGGTGTTAACTTGATCCCATCCACCTCCTTTAAGAAAAGGGGTTAATAAGTTCTATAACACATCTAGCCCAACTTTATTTAAAGCATCCTCAAACATCTTGAAATCAATTTCATCAGTTACATCTAGATATGAATGAAGATCAAAAGCCTTTATAATGGACTCAACATCAACTTTTAATAAAACTTCTCCATCCAAATCCATAATTATCTATGTAATGGGGTCATATTTTATGTCTAACTCCAATAGTAAATCTATATCTAAGAAAATAGTAGGAATCACCAATTTTCCAAGATTGTACTACCATGCATTGTAGAAGGGAATCCCTACATTGGCTTGGCCATACCATCTCCAAAAAAAATGTAAGCCCTTGATTGACATAAATGAATCATGGATGTTTTCATATTTATCTTTCAAACAAGGGCATACCTCATTATTCAGTGTTTTTCATTCCTTTGAGATAGTCCTATCCTCCTTGGATAAGGGTGATTGATTGAAAAATTCATCTTGTAGGCACCTATCCTCATAATTGAATTGGAAAGTGTATTTTTTGGGTGTCATTTTCATAATTTTGGGTTACTAAGAAGACTAGGGTTTCACAAGGGTTTTTCTAAGCAAGACTAGGGCTTTAACAGTAATCCAATTGACTAGGGAAAAAAAACTACAATTTTAATCCTCTGTGAAAATAATTATTGGGAATTTGAAGATTACTTTATGTTACTTGTCATTTTTCAAAGAAATTTAGCTTTAAAATTTTCTTTGAAATCCTTTGTTGATAGTACACACAATTGTTTCCAAAATTTTGATTGTATTAAGATGTCAATGATGGAATGGTATGCCAGTTTTACATCCTTCAGCATAAAATTAACTATTGAATTTGTGCAACATAACTTTAGTTTTTAATGAATAAGTTTTCCCTTCATCAGTATAAAGTTTGAACTTCCATCATTGATCTTCATTGCAACAACATTTCACGACTATTACTGCTATTTGATATTTTTGACAATCCCTTTCATAACTTCAGAGCTATTGTTTGATCAATGGAAGATGAAAAAAGATTCCATGTAGAATCCTTTGAAATATCAATGTCTTTGGAAGAGAGGCCACATGTCCACATCTCATGATTTTGTGAGGCAAATGTCAGATCTCAATAAAATGTGTGGGTCATCAACCTTTATCCTATAGGTGTTGATTATGGGCCTCTAAATCCACACACACTTCAACATAATCTTTACATGTCAAAAAAATCCTAAAATGAACATAGGATTGTCAATTTGGTATGATCCAAAAAATTGATTTATTTCCTATTAAGATTAACCTCAGACAAAATAAAAATTACATGAAAATATAAATAATATCAAGAAATAATAAATTGCACAGAAGAGAACATAAGACACCAAGATTTATTGTAGTTCACCCAAACCCTTGGGCTACATCCACCAAACAATAAGTCCAATATTATTGTGATCAAGTGATTACAACCTGATTACAATCAATAATCCCTTACAGCTCAATACCACCACAAGAAGAAATTTTTGCATCACACTTTATGAAAAATACCTAACCCTAAGTACTTTTATACAAGTATTTTCATTGCTTTAGGATTATAATTAATTATTACATGTTGGCCCAAAATCATGATAAAATGGGGCCCAAACTCTCGAACCCCAAAGAATTATGAAGTATGTACAATACTTCCCTGATCAGTCACCACAAACTAACAATCTCCCACTTGGGGACTGATCAGGCTCCATACTAGATAACAATCTCCCACTTGGAGACTGATGTTGTAGCTATACTACAACTCCATGGGGCTCCCACTAGACCAAACCACCCTAGAGTATATTGTTATTTTATTCTATTCAATTTAAAAGACCAACCAAAGTTCAAGAGGAGTTTAGCTTCTCCCTTTTCACTACCATTGTAAACATATTCATTGGATTGTCATTTGTATGTATCTTGTCTAGATTTAACTATCCATCATCTTGAACTGACTAAATGAAATGGTACCATAAGTGTATGTGTTTTATCTTTGAATGTAGAGCAGAATTCTTCGCGACATGAATGGTACTCTGACTATCTATAAATAAATAATTGTCCTTCTAAGGGTGTTCAAATTCTTTCAAGAAGAACCAAAGCCATATCATCTCCTTGGCTACCTTTGTAACAACAACATACTCTACCTCTATATTGGATAAAGCATTAACCTTCTGCAATTAAGAAACCTAGCTCACTATTGCCCCACCGACAATAAATATACAACATATAGTACTCTTTTGGTATCAATATCCCTTGCAAAATATAAGTTAACATATTTCTATAAATTAGTAGTAGAGCCCCAAAATGTAGACACTTACTAGATGTTTCTCTTAAATATCTGAGATTTAATTTGAGTACATTCCAATGCTCAATTCTTGGATGACTCGTATACTTGCTAACAACTCCCACTACATGTGCAATATCTAGCCTTGTACATACCATATCATACATTAGATTTCCTATAGTTGAAGCATAAGGTAACTTGGACATCTTATCCTCCTCTTCTTTTGTCATTGGACACATCTCCTTAATCAACTTCAAATGACTACGTAAAGGTGTGCTAACAAATTTTGCATTCTTCATAGAGAAATGTTGCAACACCTTCACAATATAATCAGGCTAAGATAATGTCAATTTCCTACTCTTCCTATCTCTACAAATCTTCATACCAAGGATTTTTTTTTCTGTGCCCAAATCCTTCATAGAAAATGCATGTGCTAACTAGAATTTCAACCCCTAAATGTGATCCTTGTTAGACCTAGCTACAAGTGTATCATCAGTATATAAACATAAAATAATGTAGCTCTTATCATCCAACCTCTTAAAGTAAAAAAATGATATGAATGACACCTACTATATCCATGCTCACACATAAAACTTTCAAATCATAGATACCATTGCCAAGGCACTTGCTTCAAGCCATATAAATTTTTCTTCAATCTACACAATAAGTTCTCCTTACCTTTGACCTCAAATCCTTGTGGTTGTGTCATATACATCTCTTCATCTAAATTAACATGAATAAAGGTTGTTTTAACATCAAGCTACTCTAAATGTAAATCTTTAGTAGCCACAATACTTAAAATAGTGTGAATAGAAGTCATTTTTACAACAAGAGAGAATATCTCATCAAAACCAATATCTTTTTTCTATGCAAACCCTTTGACAACTAACCTGGCTTTAAATATTTTATTACCTCCATCCTCTTCTTTCAACCTATAAACCCATTTATTTTGTAGAGCTTATTTACCTACAGGCAATTTGCATAAATCTCAAGTCTTATTTTGTAGCAAGGATTCCATTTCATCTGCCATTGCAAACTCCCACTAAATCTTAGTATCCACCTATACAGCTTCATCATAAAATTCAAGTTCACCAATATTAATAAGTAAAATAGAATACAAAGAGGGAGAAAATCTTTTTGGAGGTCTAATTAGCCTTGTTGACCATCTAACATTCACTGGTGTGTGTGGTATTTTTTGTTGCAATTATTACAAATCATGAGGAATTGCTAGAACGTCATCTTTTGGAGTATCATCCAATACTACATAATCATCTTCTTCCTTCTAATGTTGTTGCAATAGATCCTTGTACAACACTTTCTTATTAAATATGACATCCCTACTTCTTACAACTTTATGATTTTCAAAATCCCAAAGTCTATAACCAAATTTATCAATGTCATATCCAAAAAATACACATTTCTTTGACTTGGCTTCCATCTTGGTTCTATTTTTAGAAGTTATATGAGAAAATGCTTCATAATTGAAGGTTTTTAGAAAAGAATAACTCACCTTCTTACTAGTACTTGCTTCCTCTGGAATACCACAACCCAAAGGAATAGAGGGACCTCTATTAGTCAAATATACAATAGTATTGACAACCTCTGCCCACATCTTTAAGGGTAACCCTGCATGCAACCTCATGCTCCTTGCACGCTCCATTATAATCCTATTCATGTGTTCAACCACTCCATTTTTCTATGGAGTCCTTGGAGTATTTTTTGTCTATGAATACCATTAGTGGAGGAATAATCTTCAAATTCATGACTATAATACTCACTACCATTATCAAATCTGAGACATTTTAATTTCTTACTAGTCTCATTTTCAACCAAGCATTTCCATTCCTTAAAAGCTTGAAATACATCAAATTTCTATCTAAGAAAATAAATCCATACTTTTCTAGTTACATCATCAATAAATGTAAAATAATAATGAGAGCCACCAAGGGAAGATACCTAAGATGGTCTTCATACATCTATATACACAAGCTCTAATCTCTCACTTTTCTTTTCCTTCCCACTCTTCACAAAACTCACTCTCTTTTATTTTCTATAAACACAACTTTCACATAAATCTATATTAACACATTTTAGACCTAGTAAAACTTTATTTGAATGAAGTACTTTTATACCTTTCTCACTCATTTCTTCAAGTTTATTGTGTCATAGCATTATATCAGAATCTACATCAACTATTTGTTCTCCCTGTTCAATTGCAACAACTATTCTTGAACATTCATTTTTCTTTGAAACAATCAAAGTGGAAGGAATAATATGACCTGTACAAAGATATAAAGTGCCTACTTTCGCACCTTTTTCTACTACAAGGGAACCTTTTGAAACCTTCTAATTTTTATCATTAAAAGTAACTACACAACCCTCATCATTGAGTAGCCCTATTGAAATTAAACTCCTACTTAGCCTTGGAACATATCTTACCTCATGTAGTAGTCAATGATTCCTATTCTGCAATATAATCTTAACTTTTCCCTTTCCAACTATATAATAGGGTTCATTATTCCCCCAATAAACAAGCCCAAAATCCCCTTAGACATAATCAGAAAATTAACCTCTATGAGGTGTAGCATAGAATGAAGCACCAGAATCTAAAACACACGGATCATCAAGACTTTCTAAAGATAGAAACAAAGCATCATCTTCAAATTTGTTACTTACCACATTTGCCTCCGTTTTCCCTTCTATTTTATCTCCTTCATTTTACTTTCAAGTTTAGCTATCTTTCTTCTTATGCCCTAGTTTCCTAAAGTACCAGTAATCATTGGGCCCTCTCAATTCAGACCTCTTTCCCCTTGACTTTCTTCTTAATTTCCCAAAATTTCAAGACTTTTTTCCTCTCTCAGTCATGATACCTCACCTCCGTGCATTCACAACACTTCCTAATGTAGATGCATCTGAGGTTTTTCTATGAGTTTCTTCACTCAAAATAACACTGATCACATCATCATATTTTAGGGTATTAGATCTAGAAATAGAATTACTCATAGCCATTACCAAGTCATTCCATCTTTTAAGCAAAGAACACAAAATCAAGAGAGCCCTAATTTCTTCATCAAAATTAATACCCATAGAAGATAAATGAAGGTAACAATATTAAACTCATTTAAATGATCCACAACAAATCCACCTTTTGTCATCTTTATATTAAATAAATGCTTCATTAAAAATACCTTATTTGAACGGAGGGCTTTTCATACAATTTCGGGTTTCCATCAGCTTCTGTATTGTAATGTTAAATATCACTAATGGTGTCAAGCATAGTCAAATGCTTCCAAATGCCTTCCTATCTAAAATCTCCTAGTCCTCATCTTTCATAGTTCCTTGTTTCTTGGATTTTCTTTCCAACAACTTACGTAAATCCTCTTGATAAAGATAGTCTTCCATTTGCATCTTCCATAACTAAAAGTTCTACCCATTAAACTTGTCAACCTTCATCTTGCCCTCATCTTTCATCACTCCCACTCAATCATGAATCCCACTCAAACATGAGAGTTTCTTGTAGAGGATAACTGAAAAAATAACAAGGCTCTAATACCACTAGTTATGATTAACCTTAGATAAATATAACAATTATATTAATAAATTGCATAGAAGAGAACACAAGATACCAAGGTTTAACATGGTACACCCAAACCCTTGAGCTATGTCCACCAAATAGCAAGTGCAATATTATTATGATCTAGTGATTACAACATGATTACAATCCATAATCCCTTATGTTGAGAACAATTTGAAGAAGATTGTTGAGAATAGATTGAAGAAGATTGTTGAATAAGTATGATCAATATGCTTCAATCATTATTTTTTCACTGATGTCAAACCTATTATTTTCTAGTAAGAAAACTACTTATATGATTTAAGTACTATCACTTATTTGATTGATGAAAAGGATTTGATCAAAAGATGTAACAATAGCACCTAGAGGAAAGGTTGAGTTATGATTATGTAAAGGAGTACAATAATTAGTTAAGACAATGATAACATGATGTATTGATAAACTAATTAAGGTTACAAAGGTTGGTTATACTAAGAAAGTTTAACATAACAAGTTAAACAAAGTTTGTCTGCCAAGCTCGACCAAGTGGATATTAGGTATCTAGCAAAATCAGTGCAAGCTAAGCAAAAAATCGGTTTGAGATGAGTAAAAGTCTATTCTAGTGTATGTTGAGAAAAATAGTAGATGCCGAGTGAAGTTTAGTTAATGTTGAGCACCAGTAAACTTTAGTTCATGTCAAGTGATTTTATAGAGGATACTAAGCAACGTAGTATGCGCCAAGCATTAGAAGTATGTTAATGCTGAGTGGCTACATTATTTAAAAGATCATGAATTTGATGGATTTGAGCTAACACATTTGTTTTCTTGGATTGTGTGAAGTGGGTGGAAGATAACACTAATGAGATAGTTGCACAAAATTCAAGATAAACTATTTTTAGGCAAATTCAAAGAGGATTAAAGGAGAATTTTCTAGAAGAGATATGAAATATGGAGTAGATTCATTGTATCCTACCTAATTTATCCTAACCCTAAATTGGATGATGGAGAATGAGTGGAAAAATATCTTGATTTCCTTTTTATAGGAATAGCCGATCAAGGTCATGTGTGAGAACCTAAGGAAGAAAAGGAGTCAAGGGTTTTGCTTCATCAAGTGACCTAAGAGAAGATTTTTCAATGGCATGCTAAGAAAGAAGGCTTAAGGGTATGAATGCTTGAAGGGTGAACAAGTTGTCAGAGCTAAATGTGTGAAGGCCAAACAGAATGGAGGATTGGAATAGGGATCTTTAGTTTGCAACTGGAGTTGTAAGTTGTTATTTGAACAAGCCTTATTGTTACTCTTTAATAATTTTATCAGTCTAGGATAAATCCTTTGGATTAAAGTTGACCTAATAGTCATTTGTAAATCCTTTAATTAGGTGATATTCCAAGTGAATGGTCTAAAGTCCTTCAACAAGGCTCACTCCTAATAGGGTGATTGAAATCCTTTAACATGGTCACATTTAATAGTGTGTACTGTAACCTTTAACAGGGTTGGCCTTTCATAGGGCATCACTTTAGAAGAGTGAAAAAGAATAGCATGTTATTAGTGGTTTTTCCCAAATTGGATTTCCATGTAAATCATTGTGTCAAGTGTGTTGATGAATCTATTATGTTTCATGTTTATATTTCTGCAACTTGATTTGATAGTAACCTACAAGTTTTTAAAGTGATTGCATAATATCTAATGGATGCATGAATGATGATAAATGTTTTATGGATTCACTAAGATATGAAAAGTTTTATTTATACATCTAGACCTTAGATAACTAATTCACCCCCACCCACCCCCCTAGTTATTCTAAAGTATTCCAACACCTTACAACTCAATACCGCTGCAAGAAGCAATTTTTGCATCACACCTTATGAAAGATACCTAACTCGAAGCACTTTTATACAAGTATTTTTTTCCACTTTAGGGTTATAATTAATTATTTCATGTCAACCCAAAATCTTGATAAAATAGGGCCCAAAATCCTGAACCCCAAAGAATTATGAAGTATTTACAACACTTCCCTAATCAGTCACCAAAAACTAACAATCTCTCACTTGGGAACTAATCAAGCTTCACATTAGACATCAATTTCCTACTTGGAAACTAATCCTATAGCTATGTTGCTACTCCATGGGGCTCCCACTAGATCAAATCACCCTAGACTCTGTTGTTATTTTATTTTGTTTAGTTTAGCCGACCAACCAAAGCTAAAGAGGATTTCAACTCCTCTCTTGTTACTACCTTTGTAAACATATCCACTGGATGATCATTTGTATGTATCTTTTCCAACTTTAACTATCCATCATCCAAACTTGACTGAATGAAATGGTACTGCAACTATATGTGTTTTGTCTTTGAATGCAGACCTGAATTCTTTGTAAGATGAATGGCACTTTGACTACATATAAATGAATAAATATCCTTCTAAGGGTGTCCCAATTCTTCCAAGAATAATTGAAGCCATATCATCTTCTTGGTTGCCTTTGTAGCAGCAACATGCTCTACCTCTATAGTGGATAAAGCATTAACCTTTTGCAATTGAGAAACCCATCTCACTATTGCCCCGCCAAAAATAAATACATAACATATACTATTCCACTTGGTATCAATATCTCCTTCTAAATCTAAAGCATCATATCCCTGTAAATCATTAGTAGAGCCCCCAAAATGTAGACATTTACTCGATGTTCCTTTCAAATATCTAAGAATCCATTTAACTACATTCCAATGCTTAATTCATGGATAACTCATATACCTACTAACAACTCCCACTGCATGTGAAATATTTGGCCTTGTGCATACCATAACATGCATTAAGCTTCCTATGGTTGAAGCATATGGTACCTTAGACATCTTATCCTCCTCTTCTTATGTCTTTGGACACATCTCATAGTCAACTTCAAATGACTAGGTAAAGGTGTGTTGATAGCTTTAGCATTCTCGATAGAGAAACATTGCAACACCTTCACAATATAATCAGCCTTAGATAATGTAAATTTCTTGTTCTTCCTATCTTTGCAAATCTTCATATCAAGGATTTGTTTTACTAGCCCCAAATCCTTCATAGAAAATACATGTGCTAACTTGCACTTTAGCCCCTTAATATGACCCATGTTAGACCCAACTACAAGCATATCATCAAAATATAAACATTAAATAATGTAGCTATCATCATCCAAGATCTTAAAATAAACACAATGATCTAGATGTCACCTACTATATCCATGCTCATGCATAAACCTATCAAATTTTAGATACCATTACTGAGATTCTTGCTTCAAGCCATATAAACTTTTCTTCAATTTGCACACTAAGTTCTCCTTATCTTTGACCTCAAATCCCTATGGTTGTGCCATATGTATCTCTTCATCTAAATCACCATGAAGAAAGGATGTTTTAACATCAAATTGCTCCAAATGCATGTGAAGCCTACCAATGATAATAGAAAATAACAATGCACTTTCTAAGAGTTTATAATTGTTTAGAAAAATTAATGTTTTACAAGAAAATGTACCTAAAGAACTATTAGCTCAGAAGCAAGAACATGGTATTTAAATAGTACAGAAAGTGCTTGACATGAGAGGTCTACAAGTGAGGGTGTTGACCAATCTTGAAAACTTAAATGCTTAAATGAAAGATATTGAGGATCAAACACCTATGCCAGAGTTATAGCATAATGTGGAGTTTATTTTAGATATGGTAGAGGAAGATATTCACAAGTTTGATAAAAAATTTAAGGCACCACATAGAGTCTATGACATTGACAAGCTTCACTTGAACAAAATCAAAATGAAGATATAAATGTATGTATGTGATGTAGGAGCATCTTGGGTGTAAGAGAAATCTTGCATCACCCAAAAATGTTTTTACTCTAGTCCTTTTCTATTTTAATAAGGACTAGTAGATAGGGGGGTTACTATTTCTGGGAACTTGCTATTTTCAGTAAGTTTTTCATACGAGCTCAGAATAAAGTTTCTCCAGCTTAAGTATTAGAGAATTTATTGCAAATTTTTGGTGGAAAATTTTGGAGAAAAATATTTGAGCTTAGTTTTGAAGGCCTTATAGGCCCCAAATGAGGTCCAAAAACTCAACAAAAGGGCACTTGCACAGCTCTAAGCCTGTAGATCATGTGCTGGCATTTCTAAAAAGTGGTTATAATAGCTAATCAGAGCAATGGTTTGAGAGTTATGGTCTTCCAAAGTTGGGCTACTCAAAATTTCCAAAATAAATGTCAAAGATGTATTTGGCTGACTCGATATGTATGTAGGGTCTTTTGGCCCTAGGTATTAAATTTCAATGTCTAGAACCTTCCTGAGTGACATAAAATTGCCTATTAGAAAGGCTTGGACATTGTCTAGAACAACTCTAGGTGTAGTTCACAACATTATCTTGTAGATTACTGTAATGAAGGCACCCATGTGGGTTAGCACATTGTACTTGTGAATTCTTTAATTCCATATTTGTAGTGATAATAAGAAGTCCATATATTGTTCTCGCATTTGTTGTTGTTTCTTTATTTTTGTTATGTGTTTATGGTATTAAGAGGAGCACCCTTCATCAATATGTATGTATGTATGTATGTATGTATTTATATGTATATGTATGTATGTATGTATGTATGTATTTATATGTATATGTATATGTATGTATATATATATATATATATATATATATATGTATATATATATATATGTATGTGTATGTGTATGTGTATGTGTATGTGTATGTGTATGTGTATGTGTACGTGTACGTGTACGTGTACGTGTACGTGTACGTGTACGTATATATATGTATGTGTGTGTGTATATATATGTATGTATGTATGTATGTATGTATGTATGTATATATGTATGTATGTATGTATGTATGTATGTATATGTGTGTGTTTCTATGTATTTATGTATATACAGAGAGATCTTGTGAATTTTGGATTATGGATTATAAGCAAAAGAAAAAGAAAACACAACATTAATCATTCCCCATATGTTTTGATCGATTGTGGAGAGTTGCATGAAAAAGAGGGTGGAGAGATCCAAATAAGGGTGGAGAGCTTTGAACATTGGTGAAGATGAGTGGAGATTTAGGATTTTATTGTCATGCCCTTGTGGTCAATGCATTTTGTTGTTGTGCCCTTGTGATCTATGCATTTCATTTTCATGCCTTTGTGATCTATGTATATGTTTAAATGTGTGTGTGTGTGTGTGTGTGTGTGTGTGTAATGTATACATACACACACATATGTATGTATCTATTTATGTATGTATAAATACAAAGTGATCATTTTTAAGATGCTTATTACATCTTAGCACAAAAAGAAAAATTGATCCAACAAAATACATATTCCAAAATCCAAATAATAAAACCATAAAACTCAATCAACACGTGGCATGGCCACAGATGCGATGGCAATGCCTATTGGTAAGTAGATTCCTCTTTTTCTCTCTCATTTTCCATGGCCACTTCTACTTTGCATACATATGTTCTTGATGAGAAGGTAGTGAAGAGCATTACTAGAGAAATTGTCTTAGACATAAGGAAAAACAATATAGAGTATTCCATCTACCCATCTCAGATCAATACTACAAGATTTTATATGAGAGTGTAGATAGGTGGTACAAGGAGCACCAAGGAGAAGCAAATGCTATAGTGCAAGAGCAATATTTAATTGCCTAGACCTTGCATAATAGGCCCAAAAATTCAATATGACTAAGGGCTATATGATTGTGGACATTGGTTATTGTATAGTAATATTGAGAAGAGTAATTGGGCTTCTTGGAACTATCCATCTAGAAACATGGATAGTGCATTTTATTGAGAAAATAAAAAATAAGGGATAACAAGATTTATTGGGGCACTATTATCTATGAATACTTCAATAAACAACTTAGGAATTGGACACATTGAATGACTACATTGAGATGATACAAGAAGGATGTGAGGCCATGATGACAATATTCAAGGATATCTAGGACACTCATGATAGGGCTTAGGCCAATATTGTGGAGGCTAATAAACAATATAATGTGCCAAGCCTCAAGCTTTTTGATGATGACTCTAGAGAGAATTTATGTTCAATGGAGGTAGTAGTGCAAAAAATTTAGGGATTTCTTCAAAGTGGTTTTCTCCAAGGATAATAAAAGGAGAATTTTCAAGGTAGGGAAAATGCTTAGGGAACTAGGCAATAAAATGGAGATTTTTGACTAAATCTGAAAAGAGGTCCTTGATTTTCACAGGGCCATAAGGGATAAATATGAAGCACTTAATTTTTTGATCCCAAAGAAATAAAAATGACTACAGATAAGTTCATGAAAGCTCATCCAAACATCATTTTGGTCAAATCACAATAAGACACAGATGCTAGAGAATGAGATTTTGACTTATAATTTTTTTCACCAAATTTGACCCAAGGACCTTCGCATGTGTGCTCTTTCACACAGTTGCACCTCCATAGCTCTGCACTTTTAATATTTGTGAAGTATGCGTAATTTTCAGCTCTACACATGCACACATCCACAACTTTGCAACTCTATAGGTGCAACAATCTCAAACAACTTACAACCAAACTACTTGTTAACTACAAGTTTCTAAATTTAGCATTTTCATGCACCAATTTTGTATTTTTTGAGTTAGTACTAGTTAACTAGTGGATGTACATAGAGGAGGTTGAGTTCCTATTTTTGGAAGCCTCCTAATCTCTAGTTTCTTCTTAGAGATCACTCTATTCTCATCTTCTTCTTCTCTTAAATTTTTTTAGTTAGGTAAGGGCCCATGAACCATTTAATGAATAAAAATAAGAGCCCAAAACTTTTAGCACCATATTAGAGGTTTACACACAGACACACATAGAAGGAGAGAGAGAGAGAGAGAGAGAGAGAGAGAGAGAGAGAGAGAGAGAGAGAGCTTTATTTTTAATATTTTTAGCACACTCTTTACACGAGAAAATCCCTAGCTCTAAAAATAACATGAAGGAGAGGGTTTATTATAAGTATAGGGATGCAATCTATATTCAGAGCCAACATTTTATGCAATAAAGTATCCTATTAGTACTCTTATTTTTTGTGTGGTGATTCTTATTGGATGTGCATTCTCTTTGTGAATTAATGATTCATGAATAACAAAGGAGCTAATAGTCTTATTGTTTTTTAATGCTTGTGTGATCTTAGTTTTTGGAATTTATCATGATTAGCCACATAATAGCTATGTAGTGATGAATCAGAAATGAGGATTTCTAAAATGTACATTCATATAAATTTTTCTCATGTATGCATGCAGTCATGGTTGCATGATTTGGTGTGTTGGAAAATATCATAAAATCTTATAGAGTTACATAGACAATTACATCAGGGAGATTATGGTTTGCTTTTATGAATTTTGTTGGTTTCCTACCATCCCCTTTGAAGATCTAATTTGTAGATGTGTTTCCATTGTAACTTATGTCCATTTAGATTTTTATTTCAACAATTTGTTTATTCTCTTGTTACTATATTTTTTTTGCAATTTTCTTATCATAAATCTAGTCAATACATGTAAATTAGACTTGCATGCATCAAAGAAATTAGAAAATACAAAAGATACAATTTTCCACTAATTATTTTGTAAGTGTCATAGAGTTACAGATTGGACTTCACCAAACTAGCAAAGGCCTTCCCATTAAAGAGAAATATTTGTCTTCAATTGAGCTACCCAGTTGGTTGAAAAACAACATCCTAAAACCTTGGAATTGTTATATTTATTGAAGTTTTTCAAGAGAGAGATTTCTATGAATTTCTATTGTTGTTATTGTGCAAATACAACACTCAATAGGAACTATTTCAAATTATGGTTTGATGGTTAGCTTGGTGATTTTATATTTTATAGATTAAAAAAATAAGAGTATGATTATGATCGAATAGTACAAAAGATTATTTCAAAAATAAGATCCATCATATATGTCACAAGGTTATGTAACAGTGTAAAGTTTGGTTGTGAGAAGAGGATGTGTGCTTTTTCTATTTGATACAAGAGGTGGTAAGCGAAGTGTTTCTTTTAGCAATTATATGTTAGTGATTGGTTTCATTTTCATTCTTCTTTCTCAAGTAAGCAAATAGTTATTAACAGTGACCCAACTATAGTGGGGAATCTAATAGTGAGCTACATTTTAAAAATTTATCTTAATTAGTGCCACCTTAATCAATATTTTTTTTCACAAGAATTAGCTTCTTAGTGATTCTATGGATCATTGGTTTCCTACATAAAAATATGGTGTTCATTGTATATGATTCATGTGTCTTCTTATTCATATTTTCATTTAAATTAGTAAAGTGGATAAATAATCAATATGCTTGATCCAAGTCTATGAATTTAATAATAAAAATAGTCTACAACTCATTTACTCCATCTTTTGAGTAGTTGTCTAAGACATTGAACATTATATTCCATAAAATAAATTTATTTATGAATTTCAATTCTTTTCAATTTTAATCCATTTAATTCTTTTATTGATATATAATTCTTAACTCACGTTTATAAAATTATATACTCATTTTCTCTGTCTGATAAGTGGTGTTCTTATTGTTTATTCTTAGCTTGTGGTTGTATTCATTAGTTAATCATGTAGAAAATTCACAAAATATAACAACATAGTACAAAGGAATGATGATGAATAAAATCTTACCCAATGACCAAATAATTATACTCACTTGTCTGGATTATAGATGATTAACCAACTTCATATACATTGTATCTTGGCATACATTTGTACATCAAAGTTATGCATAAAAAATCATTTGTATGTAATGGTAAAGAATTAAAAAATCAATAGAATTGCACAAGTGACACTATCTTATTAATAAAATAGATATATTAGGATTCACAACTCCTCCATAATGTATTGTCAAAAATAAAATAAAATATTAAAATGAAAAATACATACACAATACGTAACTAAGAATAGAAAAATATATATAATTTTTTGAAAAAGTGTAAACTCACATAACATTTAAAATCATCTCATATGTAAATAGATAGTGTTGTGTGTGTATGCATGTGCGGACATGTGTGTGTGTGTGTGTCCACACATGGATGTGTGGGCACATTAGTGTGTTTTACACACACACATATCACTTCACTATTATTATTTTTATATTAGAAGTAAGATAAATTTGAAACAAAAAAAAGAGACAAATTGTATCCAATTCCTTCCATTGATTATATTATTGATTTAGTTAAGATAAAAATTATACAATACTATTTTTTAAGGAATAATAGAGTTATTTGAATATAATTCCATATGATTGTTGCATTGACATGTTGTATTTAGTTCCTATTATTAATTTTAAACTTGAAATTGTAGTTGGAGTGAAGGTTATTTGCTATTATTTTTAGCGCACTTTAATATTAATCATGAGGTATTAATTGCAAATGAATTAAATTCTTAGTCATCACATTTTTGCATGAAATAAATAATGCTATTAAATGTTCAAAAATTATTCCAATAAATGTGAACCAAATATTGAAACAATGTAACTACTATATTTTTTGTAGACATTTTTTTTTGTTTTTTAAAAAAGATGACAACTTAAAATGTAATAATACAATTTTATCTAAGAATACTTATTGAAGGCATGATTAGTTCTCATATTAATTTACTCTACCAATTCATATTAAATATGAAAATAATAACATTCAATGTCATTCAAGCACTATTAAACAATAATGTAATTGAAGATTGAGTCTCACTTTAAAGTTTAAATAAGGCTTACATCATTGATGATGTTAAATGTTTAGCACAAAAGTCAATACATCCAAAATATAATAAAATTTAAATGAAAGCTTCTTTATACATTGATTGTGTTAGTTGAGTAAATCAGGATAAAATGTCTCTGATTTTATAATAGTCAAAAAACTAAGACAAAGTAGATTCCAACAAGGAGAGGATAAAAATACCTATGAGATAGACATACAGGAAAAATATGAGAAGCAATAACAACAAAATAACAACACTCCACAACATATAAAATAAACACGAACCATTAAGAACACACATCAAATAGACAAATAATAAAAGAGGACAAAAAATGACAAAATTACTCCATAACACAAAATAAACATAAAAAATAAAAGTTATATATTAAATAGACAAACACAAAGGGAAAAGAAGCACTAAAATGACAATAATAATAACACTCCACAATACTTAAAGCCAACACATGGCACAAAATGTACATATAAAATAGACAAATAATAAAAGAAGAAAAACACTAACACGAAATATACAACCAACACCAACCACCCAAAATATTAACTAACAAAAAAGAAGAAGAGAAAAATGAATTGTACTTGATAAAAAATACTCCATAGTACATAAAGCCAACACCAACCATAAAATTTAATTATTATGTAGACAAACAACAAAAAAAGAGAAACACTAACAAGATAACATGTAAAACCAACACCAACCATAAAAAATATCCATTTAACGGACAATCAACAAAAGAAGAGAAACAATAATATCAAAGTAACAAAGATACTTCACAACATATAAAACTAACACATACCACAAATAATCTCCATTAAATGCTAAAAGAAACAAGAAAATATGACTATAATAGTAACAATACAACATTTAAAACTAAAATCAGCAATAGAACATATTCATTAAATAGTCAAAGAAACGCTAACACAATAACTAGAGACCCATTTAAGAAAAAATGTGTAAGAACATGAAAACAAATTATACATTTTCTATTTTAACCCTAGGGTGATGCGCAACTCAGCAACCTCCTTCTACATCATGCAAAAGACTATATTAGGAGTAAATGCTAAAAATGAAAGAAATTATATATAGATTTGTAAGTTTCCCAATAAAGTTTGTAGCCATGTGCTCATTTAGCCACTAGGTAATTAAAAAATTAGTTTATTTTTCCATTGTGCCATCAAGACTCATTTTTTACTATTATATGTTTCTATGAGTCTTTCTTATGTTTTGTTGTTCATTGTCCCAGTTAGTTGTTAGTGGACAGTTTATATGTTATTTGAGCTACCTTTGACATGTTTGTGTTTAAGAGTCAATAAATTAAATGTGCGACTTCTAATATCAAAAACAAAATAACAACACCAACCAAACAAAAATATTCGACAAGCAAACAAACATACACACACACAAAAAAAGGGAAACACTAACAACTCAATTACAACAACCCACAAAATATAAAATCAACATCAACCACAAGCATTATATGCACATGTTAATTGGAATGAATAATCTAGATCCAAAAACTAGCACCAATCACATGAACCATATGTACACAGTACACCAACCACAAATACCATATGTTAATTGGAAATAAGACGACTTAGACCTTACGAATTGAGAGCCACTATTACATATTGAAAGATTGATGTGTTACATATTGAAAGAAGACAGAAAAAAAAAGGGAAACACCAGCAACTCAATTACAACAACCCACAAAATATAAAATCAACATCAACCACAAGCATTATATGCACATGCTAATTGGAACTGAATAACCTAGGTCCAAAAACCAAAACCAATCACACGAACCATATGTACACAGTACACCAACCACAAATACCATATGTTAATTGCAAATAAGACGACTTAGACCTTAAGAATTGAGAGTCACTGTTACATATTGAAAGATTGATGTGTTACATATTGAAAGAAGTAGTAGTAATAGACTTATGAACACATTAATATGCTAAAGACTGTGTAGTTATTTGTTGTGGAGTGTTGTTATTTTATTGTTATTGCTTCTCATATTTTTCATGTATGTCTATCTCATAGGTATTGTTATCCTCTCCTTGTTGGAATCTACTTTGTCTTAGTTTTTCAACTATTGTAAAATTAGAGACATTTTAGCCCAATTTACTCAACAAACACAATCAATGTATAAAGAAGCTTTCATTTTAAATTTTATTATATTTTTGATGTATTGACTTTTGTGCTAAACATTTAACATCATCAATGATGTAAGCCTTGTTTAAACTTTAAAGTGAGACTCAATTTTCAATTACATTATTGTTTAATAGCGCTTGGATGACATTGAATGTTATTATTTTTATATTTAATATAAGTAGAGTAAATTAATATGAGAACTAATCATGTCTTCAATAAGTATTGTATTATTAAATTTTAAGTTGTCAATTTAAAAAATGGTCACATATTGAAAGATTGATGTGTTACATATTGAAAGAAGCAGTAGTAATAGACTTATGAACCAACCACAAATACCATATGTTAATTGGAAATAAGACGACTTAGACCTTAAGAATTGAGAGTCATTGTTACATATTGAAAGATTGATGTGTTACATATTGAAAGAAGTAGCAGTAATAGACTGACTTATGAACCAACCACAAATACCATATGTTAATTGGAAATAAGACGACTTAGACCTTAAGAATTGAGAATCACTGTTACATATTGAAAGAAGTAGTAGTAATAGACTTATGAACACCATTCTTCTCTATCAAATTAAAAAAATCACAAACTTTAAAATTATATTACTATATTTTACTCTAAAATTATAATTATTTTACTATAAATAATTAACTAGATAACTTTAAAAAGATATGCATTGCATCTTCCCTACATAATAAAAATACCCATTTTCATTCATACTTGAAAACGAATGATAATCTATCCTAGAAAACCACACTCCATATGACATGGCCACAAAGATTAGCTCATCTTCAATAATTGTTTCCACATGAATGATAAATCTTTTCACAAATAGAGTAAAATATTTTGTAAGCCTTAGTGGCCATGATTTCAACGTAAGGTCGCTCTCGGGAACCATATTAACCAAACTATATACCCCTTAAAAATAAAAGGTCCACGTACAAAGCACATAAAAAGCTGCTATTAGATTTTAATATACGTGCAGCGCAGATTAAAATGAGAAATCTCCTCCAATCAAATTTCTTATAAGTTAAAAATTATGACAACTTTTTCTTGGTGTCCTTATGTCGCTGCCATGCTCAAGGAAATACGGTGACTTAGTGGGGAGCCCACCATGGTCTATTTCCACCCTTTGCAATTAGCTACCCAAAAGTTGAGAAAGACATAAGACGGAAGTGATTGTACATATGCCAATGTACTTGAAAGATATGTACATCCAATTGGAGCCCAAGCAGATGGACTAAATGAATAATTTAAGCAAATATTATATGAAAAAACCTAAGCAATATAATATATGTGGGAGAAGAATACTACACAATAAATGCCACTATAGATTAGTGAGAAAATGACAAGTGCATTAGGGAAGGGAAGGGAGATTCCAATTCAACACCAAGCATTCATTCAATCAAGCTTTGCCTTTTGCACCGAAACCAATATAATAATTATAATAAAAGAAGGGCTTAGTCAGCAACCATGCTTGAGTTGGAGGGGAAAAGGACTTGTAATAAATAAGGTGGACCACTACTTTAGATGTTGAGAACATGCAATTGCATGAGTACGTTGAGGGATCTAGTGTATTTCAACTTTACACCTGATGTGAAAACGACTCCAGCTGAGTGTTTTCAGTTTTTTAAAACTACTTCATACGTCATATATTCACTACAATATTTCGACTTTTGGAGTTGGAAAGATGGGTCTATTACACATAGGATTAGCATTCTACATTCTCAAATAAAATAAATGTTGATTCATAAGGTTGTTAAAAGTAAGAATGGGTATGGATAGTAGAGCTGGTTTGAGGTTGTGGACCACACCATAAACAATAAATTAATTCAACTATTCACGATAGAACTAAAGTTAAACTAAAGAGTCTTATACATTAGTATAATATTTAAAGATAACTAACATTCTACTGCTACGATGCAAGTTTGTAGTCAAAATAATATTGAAAATATTTGTTGCCACACAAGGTAGTAAGACCAGAATAAAAACAACAAGACTTAAGAAAAAATCTAAGCTAGTCTTCATTGAGGGACCTATACATATACAACCTCTTAGAGCTTCCATCATCTTCCTCTCACACTCCCTTCTCTTTCTCTTGCTGGAGAAATTGCAGAGTGGTAGCCATAGAGTCCATAACCTTGATAGAAAAGTCAATGAGACTGTAAAAGTTCTTGCCCAAATCAAAGACCATGCCATTCAAGTTGTCAATGTCTTTGTTATGTACTTTCATATTATTGGTTTCTGATTTAATAGATTTAGAAATACCAAGAAACAACAAATAAAATAATACCCAGGTGTTAGTTACTTCCCATATTTGGTACATTCTATTTGAGCCTGGACCAACTAGCAAAGCATTAATGATTTATACTCTTTAGGCTCTGCTAAACCAAGGTAGTTCAACCTAGGGATTTGACACTTCTTGTATTCTATTTGTCTTGCAAACCCTTGACAATAGATTTAGCCCACAAACTTTTGGTAATTCCAATTTAGTGACAAATTTAGAGTAGTCAACAATAAACCTGATAAACTATTGCAACAAGTGATGACCAACATTATAAATTCTATTTCAATATTACTTTGAATGAGTTTTTACTTTGACTTTCAATCAATACAATGTTGGAACTAATTTGCCTTCTTCCTCAATTAATGACTAGTGCCTTAATCCATTGTCATAGAGTCATATTAGTCAATATTAATAGATCTATTTAATTGACTTACACTTAAATGTATTAGTTTTTGACCTCCAAAATCTATACTTACAATATCACTCTCATACCTCGAATGATTCTATGTGATGTCACCTTCCAGTTGACATCACTCGATAATTGAGATTAGCCTATTATGTGACCCTCGCAGGCCAATATGCTTGTTAGAGAATTTTATTGGGGATTGCCACTTTATGATGGGGCATAATTGCATATTATAATATTATATAAATTAAAATTATTATAATATTATAATAAAGTGAAAATATAGGAATATCTTTTATCCCACATTAGGGAGAAAAGTAAGTGAGCTCCCACAAGGAAAGAATAAAGGGTAAAAGAGATGTTCTTTTCTTATCATTTGATTATTGTCATTTGCATTTGATGTGTTATGTGGGGCCAAGGGTTTCAACATTTACTGTTGGAGAACGAAGTTCTTCTGTGTGCCACCATTTGAGCTGGTCAAATACCCAATGAATTTGGTATTGGCAGGACATCATATAGGTGTTCTATTCAAGAATATTGGTGAAAGATCACTTAGTGGGTTGCAGTTATTGGAGAAGAAAAATTAGTCTTTTCATTGTACCAAAATTGTGTCCTAGGGCTAGATTGTGGAGTACGATTAAAGGAATAATTCGGATATGGCTACAGTGATTGATGGGATGTCGTCACTACTATAGTGACTCACTAAGGTAAAATCCAAATTTGTTGAGCAGTTTCCAAGTTCCTATATATTTACATTTTGCATTGCATTGAGGTTAGATCTAAATATCTTAAGGCATTTGTAGGGATTTAGAAATCAGCTATGGAAGTTTTATAATCTAATTTATATCAGAATCTTATATCAAAAAGTTGTTAGAAGGGATTAGAATATCATTGGACATCATAGAAGGTGTTTCACTAATGTCTTATTGTTACAGATGCATATTTTCTTATTTGTAATTAGTGTTATACAAAAACATTTGCATCTTCATTGTTAGATGTTTTCGAGTTCTTAGCAAGCATATTTGTTAAAGTTTGGCATTTAGAAAGCAATTAGAATTTAGATCATAAAATTAAAATCACAATTGCAAGGGATATTACATTGGTATAGAGCTAAATTGTGTCATCCTAAGGGTTTATCAATTGCATGGAAGTATTTGTGGTTGGCCTCATAATTTTACACTTCGAAGTGAGCTTTGGTAGATATGGAAAAAGAATTTCATAGGCAGCCAGACACCATGGCTGACAAGAAAGAGGGTATCCCACCAAGAGATAATAGGAATGAGGATAAGGAAACAAGGGATGTTTTTGAAGCAATGGTTACAAGACAAGACCAGATGTATCAAGCTTTGCATGCACTCACCACCATGGTTCAGTGCATGAACCTACAAAATAGACAAAATCAAGAGCAAGGGGAAAACATGAGTGCAATAGGGTCACCTAGAGCTCATAGGATGCAGTCCATGACAACAAAATGGTCTACTCATCCTATCTTCATTAGAGATGAGCTTGAGATAACACCTACAAAAGAAGTAGGGTAGGAGATGTTTGCAGATATCCTCATGGTTGCAAATGATGAATGGGATCTATTAGCTCCACATGTAAGAGTGAGGATGATATTTGAGTGGTTTGTTAACCTAAGGAGAGAGCATTACAAGATAGTGAGACAAGATAGGAGGACTCTATAAGGAAACTTGGCAATAAAGAATATAACTGTTTCCACATAACCCATAATAAATCTAAAATAAACATGGAATTAAAATCCACATGCAAGAGAATAGACAACATACCCACAAAATGTGACACAATATATACCCTGGGAAACCCTCATTGAGGGAAAAACCCAGCCTCCAAAAGCATCCATCATCATGTATTATTCAGCAAAAATACTATTGCCATACAACCATGGAAGCCTTCATGGCCATAGCCACAACCGAGCAAACTATGTGAACAAGCATGAATCCACACATCCCATGCCATGCATACAACCTTCACAAATGCTCCCTTGGCTAACCTATCAAGCCTTGTCCCGATCGACTCTTGCCTTTTGTCTTCTCCTTGTCACACTCACTCTCTCTCTATCTACAACAACTACCCTTGTGGCTGCTTATATAGTAGCAAGTCCCACAAAACCACTAAGTGGTATTGCATAAGCCATGTGCTAAAACCATGTGCTACCTAACCCACTGACCCCACATTTAATATTGGGCATTTAATTCTTTTCCCCAATATTAAATAATTACATGAAATATTATCACAATGTTACAATACAACTCATCAAGTATATCCCATGGGAATCTTTACATGTTGCACATCCATCTAGGTACAACATTACATAATAAAAATAAAATAATAAAATATAACAATATTATGCAATGTGTGCAACACCCATTATCTCAACAAACTCATGGTGAGGATAATGAATTAAAGTATGCTATAGGGAAGCTTTCGTTGACTACATTTGATGGTAGTAGCAAAATGACCATGCAAGCTTGGATTCACGAGCTTGATACCTTCTTAGAATTGAGACCTGTGATAGATGTGGAGGCAATAAAATATTCTGCACTAATTTTGGAGGGAATTACACATAATTAGTGGTAGCATGGGGATGGTTACCCTTTAGCATAACCAGGTGAGTTCATATTATGACATTGTCGACAGGATGGTAGAGAGGTTTGATAAGAAGGATCCAAAAGTCTACTTTAGGGAGTTGGCACAATTGAGACAGAAAGGTGGATTGTAGTATTCCATTAGTGACTTTCAAAAGCTATCTGTTATGGTGCTAGATATCTCAGATAGGAGATTGGTTGTTTTGTTCATTGAAGCTTTATCTAAACCACTAAAGGGTTAGGTAAAAGCCTTTGATCTGTTAAATTTGTAAGAGGCAATTAAGAAGGATAGAAGAATGCAACAAACAACCCCAATAAATACAATTTAGTCAAAGGGTGCATTATCTAGCAAAGTCAACAAACCATTCTTCAAGAAACCTAAAAGGAATGGAACAAAGGCTAAAAATAAAGAAAAATCATTTGCTCCCTTGGATAGAGAGACATTGAATGATTTAAGGAATAAAAAATATAATTTTTATTGAAAAGGGCCTATAACATAAACCATGACTTCCCTTTGAGGCCAAAGGGGAAAGCCAATAGGGTTATGTGGGCTTATTATGAGGATTATGATTCTAAAAATTTGGACCAACAATCTAAAAATGGGGAATCAATTGAAGAAAAGGAAGTCACAGATTATGAGAAGTTGAACAAAATGGATACAAGTGATGAGAACACTAAAGGTAGACTTAAGGAGGACCATCTCACTAGTATACAACAAGAGGGATCATTCAGGATGAGAGGAATATTGAATGGTCGACGAGTTATCACTTTGCTTGATACAAGTACTACTCATAAGTTTATTGATTCTAGGTTGATTGAGAGGCGTGTGATATAGATAGAGTAGTTTGAGGGTCTAAGAGTGATGGTAGTTGATGACTACATCCTCAAATATAATAGGAAGATTACAGGCATGGCCCTAAAAATCAACAACTTTTATTTCAATGTAGATTTTTATATTGTTAATATGGGTGATACAAATTTTGTTTTGGGTATGACTTGGTTACATGATATTGGGGAGTTCACTCTCAACTTGAGAGATATGGAGATGAAGTTTTGGTCCAATGGGAAGACCCATATACTTAAATCCATTAATGATAGTGGGTTTAGGATGATGTCTTACAGATGCATGTGGAGCTTGTTGAGACATGACCAAGATGAGTAGGCAATCCATTGCACTTCAATGCCCTCATAGGGGCAGCAAAAATAAAAATATCACCAAGACATACATGAAGTAAAAATCAAGAACTACAAGATTTTTAGTGACATAACACTAGGTAGACCTCCAAACAGAGGTATTGAGCATATTATTGAGTTAGAGGAGGGTGCTAAACCCATCATGATCACACCCTATATGAATCCAAAGAGATTGAAGGATGAGATTGAGAAAACCATTAAGGAACTACTCGCTATGGACCACATTAGACCAAGTAAGTCTCCTTTCACTTCTTCTATGGTTTTGGTGAAGAAGAAGGATGGTGCTCTCAGGATGTGCATAGATTGTAGGCTCCTAAACAAGAAGCCTATCAAAAATAGGTACTCATCCCATAGATTGAAGAGTTATTAGATGAGCTAAATGCAACATGTTTTTTCTCCAAAATGGATGTGATATCATGTTATCATCAAATTCGAGTGAGAGAGTAGGAGATCAAGGATAAATTTAGTGGCTAATATTTGCCAATTGGCTAATCTCACTCATCGGTGACCCTTGATTTGCCTAATTTTTTTACACTTTTGGCATGTCCATGTCGCCTGCACTTTACCAAAATTGGGTCCCATGCTTAGACTAATTGCTAGTAATAATTCATAAGTATTTATATTTTAGTGATGACTTTGCCAATGGAATCTAATTTTTTGATGTAGTAAATTAAATATTTTTGCCTACATTTTTCAATGCTTTTCTTAATTGATGGTCATATTCGCCAATATTTGGTAAAAAATTAAGTTACATGACAAATTAAGTATGTAGATTTGATATGTCTCTCTATTATAAAGAATTTTCATTAAAATTTTTATCCTTTCTCACTTTGCTACAAATAGATTTGATTGGAGACATGTGTCTTTACTTTAGGAACTTTCTTTAAAACTTGGTATCCTTTTAAAAGTTTTTCTTTTAATAGGATTTAGGCCATTGATTTAGGATCATCAATTAAAAATAATAGGGGTGCTTCCCCCAAAATACCATTCAATAATTTGGAAGGAAACTATAATGATGAAAGTGGGCAATTTAACCTTAAAGTGTGATAATTAATTAGGCTCCATATAACAATAATAACCATAATAAGAAAATCATTATTTCTAGGTATGTGAACTTTATTCCATGATTTTTATCAATAATGAAAGATTCACAAGAATTTTATAGAATTTTCATATGATTGAAAAATAATCGCTAATAAAATTAAAAGAATTCCTACTTAAAAATAATAAAAATTCACCCATAGAAATTAAATTTTTTTCCCCCTGAACTAATGTTCAATTCACCAAAATTTTATACTTTTTTCTAGAGGGGGGGGTTCTTAAAGTTATCCCTATAGGACATAGAGAAGACAACATTCAGGTGTCATTGTGGCTATTTTGAGTTTGTAGTTATGCCATTTGGGCTAACTAATGCTTCAAATACTTTTTAGTCCATGATGAATATGGTATTTTAGCCTTAGCTGATGAAATTTGTGTTAGTCTTCTTTGATGACATCCTAGTATATAGAAGAACATGGGATGAGCATTTGCAACACATAGACATTGTGTTGAGTATTCTAAGCAGGGAGTCCTTGAATGCAATGGAGTTCAAATGTGATCTAGGATTATCAGAGTTATCATATTTGGGTCACATTATCAGTGCTTAGGGAGTATGCGTAGATCCCAAAAATATTCATGCTATTTTTGAGTGGCATACTCCAATGAACCTAACATAGTTGAGAGGATTTTTGGGGTTGTTTGGGTTCTATAGGAGGTTTGTTAGTGAATATTCCAGGAATGTAGTACCCTTGACAAACTTAATGTGAAAGGGGGCTTTCATATGAACTCTTGAGGCACAAGATTGATTTGATAAATTCAAGGAGTTGATGACTTCTTGTCTAGTGCTAGCATTACCAGATTTTAGAAAACCTTTTGAGTTTCATTGTGATGCATTTGGTGAAGGTGTTGGAGTAGTGCTTATGTAGGACAAGCACCTGATTTCTTATGAGAGTAGGAAGCTCAGGGGGGTTGAGCTTTAACATTTATGATAAGGAAATTTTGGCCATAATGCATGCTTTGGTCAAATTTAGGTAGTCTTTAGTGGGTAGAAAATTTAGCATAAAAATTGACCACAACAACCTAAAACATTTTCTAGGGTAGCAAGATCTTAATGACAGGTAGCAGAAATGGGTAAGTAAATTACAAGCATATGACTTTGATATTACCTATTTCAAGGGAACACAAAATGTAGCAGTAAAGGCCTTTTCATGAAGACCATATAATATTCCTTGAAAAGGGCTCAAAGCTGAGGTGTTGCAATATGTTAGAGAGTGCCCAACTTGATAGCAGAATAAACATGAGCAATCTTACCCAACTGACATAATTCACCCAATTTTGATTCCTAACAAGAAGTGGGAGTGTTTGTGCATGGACTTTATTAAAAGACTATAGAGAGCCCAAGGAAAATATTGTATATATGTTGTTATTGATTGGCTTACAAATTTTTCTCACTTCTTCTCGATCATTGCCACATACACTGATATGTAGGTGGAAAATTTATTCTTTAGAGAGGTATTCAGGGTGCATGGCTTACCTTGGAGCATCGTCACTGATAGGGACAAAACGTTTATGAGTCTCTTCTAGAAGGATTTTTTCAAATTGTGTAGGATAGAGCTTACTCTAAGTATTAACTACCACCCCTAGACAAATGGTTAGATAGAGATAGGGAACAAATGGGTGGAGGGATACCTCAAGAACTACATAATAGGGTAGTAGAAGGCTTGGGTTAAGTGGATATATTTATGTGAGTATTGTTATAATTTTTCTTATCACATGTCTATCTAGATGCCACCATTCATGGTATTATATGGATATAAGGTGCCCAATTTCATGGATTTTTTGTTATTAGATAGTAGAGGGCCCAATGATGGAGACTTATTATAGAAGAGTTGGGACATTTTAAAGGATCTTAAGGAGAATTTCACTAAGGCACAGAATTAATAGAAATAGCATGCTAATTAGAAGAGGTCCGAGCAAGCTTTTGAAGTAGATGATATGGTATATTTGATGTTGCAACTTTACCATTAGTCCACTCTCAAAAAGAGTGGTACCAAGACACTTAAGCCATGTTATTATGGGCCTTTTAGGGTGATCAGGAGAGTTGGAGAGGTGGCTTACAAGTTGTATTTTCTAGTAGAGAGTAGAGTTCATAATGGTTTTCAAGTGTCACATCTCAAAAGGGTATTAGGACATCATGTGGTACCTTTAGCAGTATTGCGTCCCTTAGATGATTAGGGAAAGTTGATTTTAGTACCCAAGTCTATCCTAGAGTTAGAGAGAGACAACTTCATAAGAGGACCATTAGGGAATATTTAGTGAAGTGGAGAGATTTTCCAGTGGAGATACCACTTGGGAGAGTGAGGAATTTTGCAACATCCTCGATTGAGATTGCTTGAGGACATGCAATTTCAGGAGGGGTAGATTATGATGTCCCCTTCTAATTGACATCTCTTGGTAATTGAGATTAGCCTATTATGTGACCCTCATAGGCTAATATGGTGGTTAGAGATTTTTATTAGGGATTGGTTGTTATGATGGGGCATTATTTTATATTATAATATTATAATAAAGTGAAAATATGCGAATATCTTTTATCCCACATTGGGGAGAAAAGTAAGTGAGCTCCCATGAGGAAAGAATAAAGGGGGCATGAGAGGTTCTTTTATTATAATTTTATTATTGTCATTTGCATTTGATGGGTTTTGTGGAGCCAAGGGTTTCAACATTTTCCACTAGCGAATGAAGTTCTTTTGTGTGCCACCATTTGAGCTAGTGAAATACTGAGTAAATTTGGTATTGGGAGGACATCATACAGATGTTCTATTTTGGCATATTGGTGAAAGATCCTTCAAGGGGTTGTAACTATTGGAGAAGAAAAATGAGTCTTTTCATTGTACTCAATTTGTGGCATAGGGCTAGATTATGGAGTAAAATTGAAGGAATAGGTCAGATATGACTACAATGATTTGCTATAGTGTCGTTGTTGCTCTATTAAAGTCCAAATTTCATGAGTAGTTTCCAAGTTCCTATCCATTTACAATTTGCATTGCATTGAGGTGAGATATGAATATCCTAGGGAATTCATAAGGATTTATAAATCAATTGTGGAAGTTTTGTAATCTAATTTATATTAGAATCTTATATAAAAAAGTTGACAGAAGGGATTTGAATATCATTGAACATCATAGAAGGCATTGCCCTAACGTCTTATTGGTACATGTGCATAATTTCTTATTTGTAATTAATGTTATACAAAACCATTTCCATCTTCATTCTGAAATGTTTTGTACTTCTTAGTAAGAGTATTTATTAAAGTTTGGCATTTAGAAAGTAATTATAATTTAGATCTACAATATATCTCTTGCGTGCAAAGGGTTTGATGAAATTCTCAGGTTAAGTAATCAAAAAATTAAAATAAGAATTACGAGGGATATTACATTTTATCATTTCAATTAAGCATTTACTTAATTCCTTGAATTAAAAGAAATAATGAATTTACATACAAATCACTTAATTTTCATTTGAATAAAATTAAACTTGCTCATTCATTCTCAAAATCATAGAGGCACAAAAAATAGAGACAAAATTTTGAGACACAAATACTCTGCAACCTTCCTTGCATTAACCTCTTTGACAATCATACATACTTATGATAATGAGACTTATGACACTAATATGAGTTTAAAATAGGTCTTTTATTTACTTCAAACTTCTAAAGAAAAACCAAGCTTAAACACTTCAAGACTCAACACAAACTACTAGAAGAACTCAAAATAATAATGTTTATCATACATCTAGAATTTAGACCTCTCTTCCCAATCTTTGAAATCCTTTTATAGAATAAGGATTACAAAATTATTCGCATATGGGAAGAAACATGTCATTTCATAACTCAAAAAAAAGTTACAAAGAGGAAAAAATATTGTTTTACAAATATTCTCTACCATAAGAATGACATGGAAAGTAGTTGAAAATTTGGCAACTGGCATCATGATGTTTAGGTATAGACTTAGTTTGTAGTGCTAGTGTATCCATAGCAAGCCAATGCAAAAGTAAGACACCCTCATTTAATTCATTTCCTTCCTCTATTTGGTCTTTATATGTCCTAGTCTATTGTCTTCTAACTACTTCCCATGGGCAAGGCTTTGATTTCACCAACTGCTTCCCATACATAAACTTCTCATTTAGTTAGGCATCAATTCCTCTAAAAGTTTACAGATCATTTATCAATTTATTCCACCTAGCATTTGTGATGGTCTTTGATTCTTTATAAAAAAATTCATATCCACTTCTTTAAACAAAGAATCAATTAGATCATAAAACATGTTATCATAAAACCCCCCCTCAAAAATTGTTACAACATTCTCCAATGTTATGATGTGATCAAAAGATGTTAACCATTCTTACCAGTCCTTCAATTTACTTTCATTATCAATAATTGGGGGAATAAAAATATCAATATCTTTAGCCATTATTTTTATGTTTCCTTGGATTATATGTTACCAATTTGTAAAGAAACCAATCAATTCTTTTACCATTTCCAAGGCCTCCTTTACCATCAAAATGTTATTAGGAAACTCTATCTTTTTTGTTGGCAATATTGCTAGATAGATGTTTAATGTATTGTCATTTATGGAAAGATGTATTTAGTATTTTTTTTATGCAATCATAGATAGAAAATTATCTAAGTGTCAGGCATGCACTAGTTATAGAGATAGATACAATGTGTATTACTATTAGAGATCGAGTTAGGACATGTGTAGATGAGGATCAATAGATGACAATGTGGTGATGACATATGTTAGTGCATATATTTGTATGGATAGTATGCTGCACGTTACATTTGATTTACCAGTTGTGGTATTTAACAGAAAATTGCAAAGCATATCAAATAATTGGATTGTATGACTTAAGGAAATATTTTAGTGAAAAAATAATTACTAACTTATGATGGGCCAACATCCTAGATGTTTACACTAAGTTAGTTTTTATATTCAATCAACCGTGTGAAAGACTCTAAGGCTGAATAAGCAGAGTTTCTTTAATTTGCAAGATATAAGTCAATATTTTTATCTTGCGTAGATAATGTGGAAGTGTAGACATGATGTAAACTATTGTGAAGAAAGCTTATATGACATGTGAGCCTTATGTGATGTTAAATATGATGTATGATCAGAGCAACTATGAGAGACAACAATAAGACAATATTGTATGCATACCTATTCCTATGAAGAACTTTATTGTATAATTGCATGTTAGGGTAGTGGGCTTTACTTTCATACATTGTAGCATACATTATATTTGATCTACCAACTCTTAACAAGGTTGAAGCAACTCCTAATAGGGTTGAGGATTTTAACAAGGCCTAGTCCTCTAACATGGACTTGAGATACTATATGTATTTAATAGACTTCTAATAGGGTCAATATCATTCACAAGATTCTTTTGTTTAGTGGATCATTTTGTGGGTACCACCCCCATTGGGGTTTTCCCTTGGCCAAGGTTTTCCTAGTTAACAAATAATGGTTTTATGAGTTCTCTTTGTGCATGGTTATATTTAGTAATCAACATCATTGGTTTACTTTCATTTGCAAGTTAAAGTAATTAACAATATTCAATTGTGGTAAAAATTTTGTAGAATAATGATTCACCACCTCCCCACCCCCTCTCTATATTATCTATTTCTAACAATTGGTATCCAAGGATAGTTACTCAAAAGAGGCTTAATAACTTGAGTAAGATCCCTATAGATATGGAAAAATTGAAGAGAAACCTTGAAGAAGCTCTTGAACAAATTGATCTTCTTACAAAAGAAAGAGACAACCTAAAAGATAGGTACAAGGATGCAAAAGTCTAAATTGGTAAACAAAAAGACAAGATAGATGATTAGAAATCTAGTAAGGAATCAAATGTGAAGATTAGTAATAATGATGAAGTAGGAGTTCTCAAGAAAAAAATGAGATTTTGAAACATGAATTGAAAATTGTTGAACTTAAGTTGAGTCTTAAGAAAGAGGGTACTAAGAATGAACCTTGATGTAGGAGCATCCTAGGCTTTCTTCCAATTGCATGAGTACATTGAGAGATATAGTGTATTTCAACTTTACACTTGATGTGAAAATGATGCTAGCCATGTGTTTTCAATTTTATAAAACTACATACATCATATTTTCACTAGAATATTTCAACTTTTGGAGTTGGAAAGGTGGCTCTAGTACACATAGGATTAGCATTCTACATTCTAAAATAATATAAAAGTTGAATCATAAGGTTGTTAAAAGTAAAAAATGGCTATGGATAGTAGGGTTGGTTTGAGGTTGTGGATTCTTCATTATTTCAAGATAATTGGACATCTTTTGTAGAAACACAAGAAAAAATGGTTTTGAAAGTAATGAATTTAAGTTATTATCTATAATGTTGTGTATTTCAATTTAAAAATTTGATATGAGTTTTTTAAATATATCTACATATAGATTGGTATTTAAGATTTTATATTTGGTGAGTCTAGATTTAATAATTTAATATATTTATAAATAAGATTTTTATTTTGTTTTAATTTGTAAAGAGTTTTTAATATTCAAAGAAGCTAAAACTAGATTGTTGACCTAATGGTACAAACAAGAGGTAGAGGCTCCAACAATAGATTAATAGAAAGGAATTAACACATAATCAATCAATCCACTTTTTCAATATAAAAAACACAACCCACCATACCACGAGCAATAAATTAATCCAACTTTTCACAAATAGAACTAAAGTTTAACTAGAGAGTCTTATGCATTAATATAGTATTAAAGATAACCAACATTCTACTACTAATATGCAAGTTTGTAGTCAAAATAATATCAAAAATATTTGTTCAACTAAAAAAGCATCAAAGATTTATACTCTTTAGGCTCTGCTAAACCAAGGTAGGTCAACGTAGGGATTTAGCACTTCTTATATTCTATTTGTCTTGCAAACCCTTGACAGCACATTTACCCTACAAACTTTTGGTAATTGTAATTTATTGGTAAATTTAGAGTAGCCAACAATAAACCTGACAAACAATTGCAAAAAGTGATGAACAACTTTATATTCCATTTCACTATGACTTTTAATGAGTTTTTACTTTTAATTTCAATCAATACAATGTTGGAACTAATTTAACTTCTTCTTCAATTAATGATCAGTGCCTTAATCCATTGTTATAGAGTCATATTAGTCAATATTAATAGATCTATTTAATTGACTTACACTTAAATGTATCCGTTTTTGACCTCCAAAATCCATACTTATAATATCCCTCTCATACCTCAAATGATTCATGTGATGTCACCTTCCAGTTGACATTGCTCAATAATTGAGATTAGCCTATTATGTGACTCTCGTAGGCCAATATGGTGGTTAGAGGGTTTTATTAGGGATTGCCACTTTATGATGGGGCATAATTGCATATTATAATATTATATAAAATTAAAATATTACAATATTATAATAAAGTGAAACTATAGGAATATCTTTTATACCACATTGGGGAGAAAAGTAAGTGAGCTCCCACAAGGAAAGAATAAAAGGTGAATGCAATGTACTTTTCTTATCATCTGATTATTGTCATTTGCATTTGATGTGTTTTGTGGAGCCAAGGGTTTCAACATTTTCCACTAGAGAATGGAGCTCTTCTATTTGCCACCATTTGAGTTGGTGAAATACCCAATGAATTTGGTATTGTCAAGACATCATACAGGTGTTCAATTCAAGAATATTGGTGAAAGATCCCTCAATGGGTTGCATCTATTAGAGAAGACAAATTAGTCTTTCTATTGTACCAAAATTGTGTCCTAGGGCTAGATTGTTGAGTACGATTAAAGGAATAGGTTGGATATGGCTACAGTGATTGATGTGGTGTCATCACTACTACAGTGACTTGCTAAAGTAAAATCCAAATTTCTTGAGTGGTTTCTAGGTTCCTATCCATTTAAATTTTGCATTGCATTAAGGTTAGATCTAAATATCTTATAGCATTTGTAGGGATTTAGAAATCAGTTGTGGAAGTTTTCTAATCTAATTTATATTGGAATCTTCTATCAAAAAGTTGTTAGAAGGGATTAGAATATCATTGGACATCATAGAAGGTGTTGTACTAATGTCTTATTGTTACAGATACATGTTTTCTTATCTGTAATTAGTGTTATACAAAAACATTTACATCTTCATTGTTTGATGTTTTGAAGTTTTTAGCAAGCATATTTATTAAAGTTTGGCATTTAGAAAGTGATGCAGAGTTACACACCGGAAGTGTACTCTCGGTCTAGATTGCACTTAGACCCTTCAAACAAGCCAAACTTGCTTCTAGCCTTAGGAGATCCTTAAAGGACCTTCCACTCTTAGAAAATAACCTTCTCACAAGGTTTGACAACCTTCTCACAAGGTTTGACAACCTTCTCAATGCAAGGAACAGGTAAGCAAAGTCTGCTCCCAATTTGTCTTTAGAAATAGTATCCCTCAACTAGGCCAAAACAAGGATCTATGCTTTAGGCCTCTTAACCACTTGATCTGATGGTCAACACACCTTCACATATCCCAATGTACTCTGAATCAACAACTTTTCAGATTCCCACACTTTTGTAATGCACCCAACCAATACCTACCTAGTAAATCCTAATAGGTCAGCAAAACCTGAGTTTCAGCAATATCTTTTGATTTCCCCAAACGACTTGGTAAATAAAATAGAGTTTCAGATACCCTTTTGACTCCCCTTAAAGACCTCCAAATCTTAAAATCTCACTCCACTCCAGCATATCCCAACCTATGCAAAACACGCAGTCCTAATAGGCCTAATTAGGCTTGGTTTTTTAAGCAAGTGCAAGGAAATGGGTACACAGAAAAAGATACTGACTTGGATGGTGTTAGGGAAGGTCTAAGACTTCCAATTCAACCTTTGGTTGCACTTCAATCAACCGAACTTCACAATTCTACTTCCAAATCTGAATTCCGAGTTCAAATTCTATGCCAAACTTGAACTAGGGCATCATTGAAACTTGGACTCCCACCATGGAAACTACTCCTACTTCTAGAAACAAAAAATGGTACATGTCTTCTCTCAGATTATTGGGTTTTGTACCCCTGAGGCCAATTAGGTGCACACTAATGGCTCATTTGCACAAAACCCTGATTTTATGGAGGGTTTGGGACTGGTTTCACCCAATTTGCTCTAACTTTGTCCAAACTCCTTCAAATCACTCCAAATAAAATGCAATGAGTCAGTGGGACATAAAAATCTACAAATCCACCATTAAACTTCTAGTCTCACGTCCGTACCACACGTGCAACCTCTGAAAATAGCGAATTAAATAGAAAAAGAGGGAGTTCTTTATTCATTCAATGAAAAATCCGTACAATGAAGTTCCTCTGTTCTTTTGGGAAGAGGATCAATATATTTATAGCCTAATGACACCTAAAAACCAACCTCCAAGGCAGTTAGAGGTCGAATGTAACTAATTTGCAAAAGTTGCACAGTTTTCTTGCAAAAGTTGTCAGCAACTTTTTTTTCAAAACTGCCGATATGAGCAACTTTTCATATGAAGACTTCAAAACACATTCTAAACTTGATATTATTGAGCATCATGGCTATTTAGGCCATATGAAACCCTCCTAAACACCTAAAACATATATACCCTATAGGCTACTTACATCCTTGGTTTATAGGGTCACCAAATAAGATGAAGTGCCTACACAAATGGGCTCATATTTATTCAAACCTTTCATAAAACTTCATAAAACCTCTAATTACATCCAAAGAGGTATGAGGAAGGAAGAATGAAGACAAGATGGAGTTTTTATCCATTCCTCTAATACCAAGCTTTGTGCTCTGCACCATACTACCCCTCTCCAAAAGAACTCAAGTCCCTTGAGTTGGGAATGGTGTTAAATTGATAGCCTGCTTTCTCTATCTCTGCTTGAGTCATCCATGTTGCATCCTGCTCAGGTAACCCAGCCCATTTGACCAAGTAGGTATAGTATGTGCCTCTTCGTGTCTCCATAGAAACTCTCTTGTCCAATATGCACTCAATTTGGAGTTTATGTGTCTTTGGCAATGCAACATCAGTAACCTGCTCTTCCAGACCTGTACCTGCATCCACAATATCAGTAGGTTCTTTGAAAGCAAACAAATCAGAGATATTAAAGATTGGTGACAATCCAACATCCGGTGGCAATTCAATTTTATATGCATTGTTCCCACATTTTTGTAGGATCTTAAATGGACCAATTTTCTTTGCCATCAACTTGGTATGCTGTCCCTTTGGCATCCTCTCCTTCTTCAAATGGACCATGACAAGGTCTCCAACCTTGAACTGCAAATCCCTTCTTTTCTTGTTGGCATGTTCTCTGTACTTGTCTGCAGATTTAGACAGTCTGTCTTTCACTTGGTGTTGTACCTCCTTCATCACTTGTGCAAAGTCTTGAGCTTGGGCACTTCTCCTCTCCATCTGACTGACATCCCTTAACTCTAGTACTCCCCTTGGGTGTTCACCATAAACAATTTGGAATGGTGTCAAACCAGTACTTCTGTTTACTGAATCATTGTATGCATATTCAGCTTGTGGTAATATGTTATCCCATGATCCACCATATTGTTGTGCCAAGCATCTTAGTAGGTTCCCTAGTGACCTATTTGTTACCTCAGTCTGCCCATCTGATTGAGGGTGATAGGTAGAAGAAAAATTAAGGTTTGTTCCAAGTCTTTTCCAAAGAGTCCTCCAAAAATGTCCTAGGAACTTGGAGTCTCTGTCTGAAACAATAGACCTTGGTAAACCATGGAGTCTTACCACTTCTTTGAAGAATAGACCTGCAATGTTTGAAGCATCATGTGTAGTTTTGCAAGGGATAAAGTGAGACATTTTGGAAAATCTGTCAACAACCACAAACACACTATCATTTCCTGCCTTAGTTTTTGGTAATCCCAATACAAAATCCATGCTTATTGAATCCCATGGTCTGTCAGGGATAGGTAGAGGAGTATAAAGCCCTGCATTTGATGAGTGCCCTTTAGCCTTTTGACAAATTATACAAGATTCCACAAACTTTCTTACATCGGTCTGCATTTTTGGCCAATGGTAGAATCTCCTAACTTGCTCAAGTGTTTTGTCTAATCCAAAATGACCAGACATGCCCCCACTATGTTTTTCTTTGATTATATTCTCTCTATATGATCCCTTAGGAATACATAATTGTCCCCCCTTAAACAATAAACCATCTTGAATTAAAAAATCAGAGAGCTCTGTGTGATACCTGCCTTCCATGCTTTGGCAAACTTTATAAATCTCTTTGAAATCCTCATCTTGGTTGTATAGATCCTTCATACCTTCTATGCCAACGGTTTCAAGTTCAATTGATTGAACTAGGAGGTTTCTTCTGCTTAGGGCATCAGCAACTTTGTTTGTGATCCCTTTCTTGTGCTTGATTGAGAAAGTATATGCTTGGATGAACTCCATCCACTTCATGTGCCTTTGATTCAGAGTTACACACCGGAAGTGTACTCTTGGTCTAGATTGCACTTAGACCCTTCAAACAAGCCAAACTTGCTTCTAGCCTTAGGAGATCCTTAAAGGACCTTCCACTCTTGGCAAATAACCTTCTCACAAGGTTTGACAACATTCTCAATGCAAGGAACAGGTAAGCAAAGTCTGCTCCCAATTTGTCTTTAGAAATAGTATCCCTCAACTAGGCCAAAACAAGGATCTATGCTTTAGGCCTCTTAACCACTTGATCTGATGGTCAACACACCTTCACATATCCCAATGTACTCTGAATCAACAACTTTTCAGATTCCCACACTTTTGTAATGCACCCAACCAATACCTACCTAGTAAATCCTAGTAGGTCAGCAAAACCTGAGTTTCAGCAATATCTTTTGATTTCCCCAAACAACTTGGTAAATAAAATAGAGTTTCAGATACCCTTTTGACTCCCCTTAAATACCTCCAAATCTTAAAATCTCACTCCACTCCAGCATATCCCAACCTATGCAAAACACGCAGTCCTAATAGGCCTAATTAGGCTTGGTTTGTTAAGCAAGTGCAAGGAAATGGGTACACAGAAAAAGATACTGACTTGGATGGTGTTAGGGAAGGTCTAAGACTTCCAATTCAACCTTTGGTTGCACTTCAATCAACCGAACTTCACAATTCTACTTCCAAATCTGAATTCCGAGTTCAAATTCTATGCCAAACTTGAACTAGGGCATCATTGAAACTTGGACTCCCACCATGGAAACTACTCCTACTTCTAGAAACAACAAATGGTACATGTCTTCTCTCAGATTATTGGGTTTTTTACCCCTGAGGCCAATTAGGTGCACACTAATGGCTCATTTGCACAAAACCCTAATTTTATGGAGGGTTTGGGACTGGTTTCACCCAATTTGCTCTAACTTTGTCCAAACTCCTTCAAATCACTCCAAATAAAATGCAATGAGTCAGTGGGACATAAAACTCTGCAAATCCACCATTAAACTTCTAGTCTCACGTCCGTACCACACGTGCAACCTTTGAAAACAGCGAATTAAACAGAAAAAGAGGGAGTTCTTTATTCATTCAATGAAAAATCCGTACAATGAAGTTCCTCTGTTCTTTTGGGAAGAGGATCAATATATTTATAGCCTAATGACACCTAAAAACCGACCTCCAAGGAAGTTAGAGGTCGAATGTAACTAATTTGCAAAAGTTGCACAGTTTTCTTGCAAAAGTTGTCAGCAACTTTTTTTTCAAAACTGCCGATATGAGCAACTTTTCATATGAAGACTTCAAAACACATTCTAAACTTGATATTATTGAGCATCATGGCTATTTAGGCCATATGAAACCCTCCTAAACACCTAAAACATATATACCCTATAGGCTACTTACATCCTTGGTTTATAGGGTCACCAAATAAGATGAAGTGCCTACACAAATGGGCTCATATTTATTCAAACCTTTCATAAAACTTCATAAAACCTCTAATTACATCCAAAGAGGTATGAGGAAGGAAGAATGAAGACAAGATGGAGTTTTTATCCATTCCTCTAATACCAAGCTTTGTGCTCTGCACCAGAAAGCAATCAAAATTTAGATCTGTAATACATCTCTTATGTGAAAAGTGTTTGATAAAATTCTTAGGTTAAGAAATCAGAGAGTTAAAACCATAATTGCAAGCAATATTACATTGGTATAGAGCTAAATCATGACATCCTGAGCGTTTAGCAATTACATGAAACCGTCTATGATTGGCCTCATAGATTTTACACTTCCAGGTGAGCTTTGGTTGATAAGGAAGAGGAATTTCATAGGTAGCTAGACACCATGGGTGACAAGAAAGAGGGTATCCCCCAAAGAGATAATAGGAATGAGGATCAGGAAACAAGGGAGTTTTTCTAAGCAATTGTTATAGGATAGGAGTAGATGTATCAGGCTTTGCAAATTCTCACCACCATGGTTTAGTGCATAAACCTACAAAATAGACAAAATCAGGAGCAAGGGAAAAACATGAGTGTAGTAGGGTTGCCTAGAGCTCATAGGATGTAATCCATGACAAAAAAATGACCTACTCATCCTACTTTCATTAGAGATGACCCTAAGATAACACCTATAAAAGAAGTAGGGGAACAGATGTTTGCAAATATCCTCATGGTTGTGAATGAAAAATTGGATCTATTAGCTCGACAGGTGTGAGGAAGAATGATATTTGAGTGGTTTGTTAACCTAAGGAGACAATATTATAGGATAGTGAGATAGGATAGGAGACCTCATGGTGACAATAATGAATTAAAGCATGCTACAGAGAAGCTTTCCTTGACTACAATTGAAGGTAGTAGCAAAATGACAGTGCAAGCTTGGATTCACAAGCTTGATACCTTCTTAGAATTGAGACCTATGATAGAAGTGGAGGCAATAAAATATGCTACACTAAATTTGGATGGAATTACACATGATTTGTGGTACCATGGGCTAGTTACCCTTCAGAATAACTAGGTGACTTCATATTAGGACTTTGTCAACAGGATGGTAGAGAGGTTTGATAAGAAGGATCTAGAAGTCTACTTCAGGGAGTTGGCATAGTTGAGATGGAAAGTTGAATTGGAGTATTTCATTAGTGACTTTCAGAGGCTATCTGTTATGGTGCTAGGTATCTCAGATAAGATATTGATTGTTTTGTTCCTTGAAGGATTATCTAAACCACTAAAGGGTTGGGTAAAAGCCTTTGATCCATTAAATTTGTAAGAAGCAATTAAGAAGGACAAAAGAATGCAACAAATAGTCCCAATAAATAAAATTTAGTCAACGAGTGCATCATCTAGCAAAGATAACAAACAATTCTTCAAGAAACCTAAAAAAAATGAAACAAAGGCTGAAAATAAAGAAAAATCATTTGCTCCCTTGGATAGAGAGAGACATTATATGATTTAAGGAATACAAAACACAATTTTTATTGAAAAGTACCTATGACATGAACCATGACTATCCTTTTAGGTCAAAGGGTAAAGCCAACAGGGTTGTGTGGGCTTATTAAGAGGATTATGATTATGAAAATTTGGACCAACAATCTAAAAATAAGGAATCAATTGAAGGAAAGGAAGTCACAGATTATGAGAAGTTGAACAAAATGGATACAAGTGATGAGAAGACTGAGGGTAAACTTAAGGAGGACCATCTCACTAGTGTACAAGAAGAGGGACCTTTCAGGATGAGAGGAATATTGGATGGTTAGTGAGTTATCACTTTGCTTGATATAAGTGCTACTCATAATTTTTGTGGTGGTCTTTGATTCTTTTACGAATTTGTTCATATCCGCTTCTTTAAACAAAGAATCAATTAGATCATAAAACATGTTATCATCAACATCCAATGTTATAATGTGATCAAAAGATGTTGATCAATAATTGGAGAAATAAAAGCATCAATATCTCTAGCCATTATTTTCATGTTTCCTTGGATTATATGTTACCAATTTCTGAAGAAACCAATCCATTCTTTTACCATTTCCAAGGCCTCCTTTACCATCAAAATATTATCAAACAACTTTGTCTTTTTTGTTGGCAATATTGCTAGATAGATGTTTGTGTTGGCATTATGATACATTTTTGTCATTAGTTACAACACTTATTGGATTTTGAATGCTTACCGAGCTCTCACCGGACATTCTTTTGTAAGCCAAGATTTACCTAGTTATCAGAGTTTACCGAGTGATCAAGGTGAACAAAGAAGTCAGTGTTTACCGAGCGATCAAGGTGAACAAAGAAGTCAGTGTTTACCAAGTGATCGAGGTGAACAAAGTAGCCAATGTTTACCGAGTGTTCGAGGTAAAGAAAGGAATCAGTTTTTAACGAGTGAAGATGTACTTAGTATTGACCGAGAACTTCATGATAACCGAGCTCCTAAGGTTATCAAGGAAATTAATTTTATCGAGCTCAGATGGTTATCAAGGAAACCAACTATCACCGAGTCACAAGGTTCTATCAAGTGTTTCCTTTGATCACCGAGCTACAGTTTAGATAGAAGTGTTCATCGAGTGATATCTCTTCTACCGAGTCTCCAGTGGTTACCGAGTTCAGAACTACTCAAAGTGTTTAGTATGGACCATGCCTTCACTTCTATCGAGTGCATGACGATGCCGAGTAACGCAGTGGACATCGAGTATCAGAAGGACACCGAGTCAGTTCAGTGAACCCGAGTTTTTACCTTGGGCCAACTTTGTATAGAGATTTGCACTTGTTGTTTTGGCCGACCTTGCATGTATTGTTTATTTGGATGGTATATATATACAATGTATTGTATCATTCAAAGTAAGAAATAAGAAGAAGAAAAGTAATTGTAATGGAAATAGTAATGGCAATGAATATGCGAAAGTGTGAAAGAAATACATGCGTGCGAAAGTATGTGTACTGAGTTGTGAAGGAATTCAGCAAGGTCGAGTTTTGGAGCAGAAAAGTTTTATCTATCACATCAAGGTGAATCAGAGCATAGCGGATCTTATCAGCAATCAGTTGTAATCAGATCCACTGTTTCATTCTAACAGGTGAATCAGTTTTTGTAAATCCTTTAACAAGGTAGACTTAACAGTCTTTTGTAAATCTCCTAACAGAGTGCATACTTTATTGTATGTTTGTAAATCCTCTAACAAGGTGGATCTAGCAATCCTTTGTGCTCCTAACAGGGCAGATCACCAGAAGTGGTCATTGTAAGCCTTAACCGGCCAACTTCATACTACAGTAACGAAGCTTTGTGGGTTTCATCCCCACCCCAGTTTTACTTTCTATTTGGAAGGTTTCTGGGTCACCAAATCTGTGTGTTCAAGTGTTGCAAATGATTTTGTTTCATGCTTACAGTAGGTTACTTGGATGAATGGTGAATATATCAGTATGCAGTTTTATTGTTGAAATTTTAAGTGTTACTGATTCACCCCTCCCCTCTTAGTAACTTGTCACATCTTGAATATTTCTAACAATTGGTATCAGAGCAATAAGGTTCTCAAGATAAAAGTTTCATAGCTTGAAAAAAGATCAAGGAAAATGGAGATAGTCAGACTTGACAAAACTATTGAGAATGAAAAGCTAGATCTAAAAATAGCCATGGCTCAACTCAATGAAGCAAAAGAGCATCTTTCACAATCCTTGAAAAGAAGAAAAGAACTTGCAAGGAAAATGAATGACCATCAGTATGTTGAAGAAAAGATTGAAGATCTCTCACCATCAAGTAGTTCAGATGAAGCTGACAAAGCAATCAAAGAACTTTTAGAAAAGAATGGATCTCTGCAGGAAGAATTAAGAAAGCTCAAAAGGGAACAAGAAATCCAGTCCATCAGGCTATGCGAAATCTTGGAGCAAAGGAACAAGGCAGCTGAAGACTTAGAGGTAAGGAATAATCAATCCTCTCAGCTTGAAAATCTTGTAACTCAAATATCTAATGCAAATGAAGAAATTATGAATCTAAGATCTAAGAATGAGAATTTGAGAAATGAATTAATTACTGAAAGGCAAATCAATGCAAACTTACAAAGTGATCTAATCTCTAAAAAACAAGTCAATGAGAGAATGGTAAAATCTCAAAAGGACATGGATCAATTGAATCTGCAAAATGAAGAAAACTTTCATAAACAAAATGGTAAAGCAGGCCTTGGATACAAGGAAGAAGGTGAATCCTCCAAACAGGGTACTCAAAAGAATCAAAGACCTACTTGCAGCCACTGTGGTAAGTTAGGTCATACATCTAATAGATGTTGGAACAATGGAAAAGGAAAATTTAATGGGAAGTGCTACAATTGCAATCAGCATGGACACAAAGCCAATGAATGCAAAGAGAAACCGAAATTTGAAGGTAAATGTCACAAATGCCAAAAACAAGGTCATAAGGCATCACAATGCAAATCCAAATCATTTAATCCAACTGAACAACTTGTCAAAGCAATATTTGGTTGGGACTACAACACTTGGTGCAGATGTCATTATTGTGGAGAATATGGTCATACTGGCATAAACTGTGCAAGGAATCACCTAAGAAAAAGGGATACCACTGTAAGATGTTATAAATGTACAGAACTTGGTCATATATCTAAAAACTACATGAACATAAAGAAAGTCGAGGATGAGAAGAAAATCAAAGTAGACAATATTCGGAAGTAAATGAAGCAGCAATGGATTCCAAAGTCTACCGAGCCAGATAATTCAAGTGATGGAATGGTCACTCAAGAAGTGAGTGACTCTACCATTTCCAATTAAGACTCATCAGGATAAGACCAGGACTGTATCTACAAAGCAATATCCTAAGCAGTCCTAGAATGAAAATATGATCAAATCAGTATTTCAGATACATCAGGATCATGGTCGGTACATGACCTTACCGAGCTCAGTTAGGTGCAATAAGGCTTCTTTCACCAGGTTGCACTTACCGAGCATGGTTGGTTCTTCTCTTACCGAGTTAAGGTCGGTTTAACCTATTTTCTTTTGGTCACCGAGTTGCGAAGTTTAAGCCGAGCTAGTGGATGACAGTTTGTCGATCACAGCTACCTCCGTACTGAACATTAATGGCAAATTTTTCATCAAAAGGGCAGATTTCAACCTCATTTTTCACCGCAAATTCGAGATTTACACAGAAAAAAAGGCTTTCAAGCGAGTTCAAGCGATTTGAAGAGATTTTCCAGCGAAGTATTCTTACGAAACCTTTTCACTCACCGAGCAGCAATGGCATCCGCAAGCACCAGCAACAACAAGGCGAAGAAGGGTTCCAAAATGTTTGTGAAGGGAACAGAATGGAAGGCACCTACGTTCAAGCTCATTCCTGCCATCGCTGAATTGCTCGATCCCAATGGAGCTCAATCACAGATTCCACCCAAGGTACTCCTCATGAACGACATTCGCACTCATTTTAAGTGTGCTATTCAAGAAATAGGGACATTGGACATGGATAATGCCCTAGCGGAGTTATGTGTAAATGGTTCTCTCAAAATCAAGCACAAACATTTGGAAACTAAAGGTTTGACTCACGTCGCACATATGCCTAGAAAATTCCAAACCAAATGGATTAGGTATATCTTGAGTCGAGTGCATAATGGTCAGTTGTGGTTGGAACAACCCGTTTTGATAACCAAGAAGATGATTCACAAAATCACGGGTCTCCCGATGCTCAGCAAAGCCAAAACCACCAAAACCCTAGGACAGGATGAGTTACAGAGGAAAACCCTAGCCGAGTGGGACGGTAGAGGTTTGAAGGTTAACACTGTAACAGATCCGGAACTAATATTTGGCATACATATTATTGCATATAAGTTATATAGTTCCAGCAGGTTAAATAGTGTACCGTGTGAAGCTGTGGATTTGGCCCTGAAGATTGTAAAGAAGAATCTTGAGTTTGATCTGTCAGAAGTAATGTTGAAGCAGTTAAACAAGAACATGGACAGTATAAGGACATCGAAGAATAACCCCTGTAAATTTGGATCTCTGTTAATATGTTTACTATTTTATGTACAAAAATTCTTTCCATCAAAGGGAACCGTAGAATGGAGAAAAGATGTCCCAATTTTGTATCAGATTAAAGAGTTTATAGCAGAGATGGGAGAAAATTTTGATAGTATCATGGATAACTATTTTGAAGACTTTAAGGAGAGAATGAATAACCGATTCAGAATTCCTCCTAGGCTTGTTGAAAAATATAAAGATGACGTATGTTTTATGGTTGACTGTGACAAGGTGTACATACAGGCAGTTAGACCCCGAGTTGCATGGGTGAAACCTCTTCCATATGAGGTAAATATTGATGAAACAAGGGATATCATTGAAGCACGGGTAAATGAGCCAGTAGACCCAAGGCAACGGATTTTTGGTACTTATGATGAAGCAAAGGCCAGAATTGAACTGGAAATCAAAATTCCACAGGCCATCAGCAAAGGTAAGAGGAAAGTGGCCAAACTGAAAACTGCAATAGGTCCTCTTATGCTCACCGAGGGACAAGGTGAAGATAAAGAAAGTGAAGAAGAAGAAGAAGGAGAAAAAGAATCAGAAGAAGAGCAACCGGCAAAGAAGAAAGGCAAGGTAATCATTACCAAGCCCAAGAAGCAGCCTACTGCAGTATTTACTCGGAGGACAAGAAAAGGTATTTAGGAACCTGTATTGGTCAAGCCTGCACCTACATTCGAGCAAAGGCTCAAATCATTGGAAGAAGGAACTGGCATCACAAATTTCAAGGCATTGAAATTTGAGACAAGGACTGATGCAGAGAAAATGCAGATTGAGGAACTGGTACTTAACAAAATGGAAAAATGGAAATACTCCCCGGACCAGATTGCTCCTCATATCTCTAAAGAATTACTGGAGAGAGTACAGTCAAGATGGGAGTTAGCCACCAAGACGGTAAAAGATATATATGAGCAATCCCTGAAGAATCTTCGGCCTAGTCTCATTGGAGCAGAGGTAAAATCTGAATTGAAAACCCATGAAGGTAAAATGATGATCAAATTTCACACTTGTTTGATTTTGATCAAAGATATAGAGCATGTTGTAAATGATGCTACAAACATGTGGAAAAACATCTATCATCTACATAAGCCCAGTGTAGACCCAGTAGAAATAAAGGATGATGATAGCAATAGCAGCAGTGATGAATCAGATAGCGCTCCATCCATCACAGTTACATCAGGAGAGTTGCATGCAATGATGGAAGAGAAAGAGGAAGAAGACAAAGAGGAAGAAGCTTAAGAGGAAGATAAGGAGGATGATACAGTAAAAATTGCAGCAGCAGTTATTGCATCCCTTCCTCACTCCCCAGCTAAACCTGTGACATCATCAAGGTTGGAGTCAGCTTCAGCAGGTTCATCTACACCAGATTTACCATCTACACCTGCCATATCTTAGCTCTAGGCATCATCAGTGGAAGTGACTACCACTTCATCTACTAAGCTGCATCCCTCTTCATCTACCGAGTTGCACCCCTCTTCATCTACCGAGTTGGCCTCCTCGACTCCATCATCATTAGTTGGTATTGCTGTGAGTTCTCCAATGTTGACTACTCCAATTTGTTCTACAATTTTGTCGCCATCTACTTCAGGCACAGTGAGCTTAGATACTATATTACCGAGTGTATCACCATTTTTGGCCAGTACTCAAATTTTTGACCCTGTACATAATCCTATTGGCACTCAACCCTCAAGCATCCCAGTTTTTACTACTAGTCCTTCTGTCTCTACTGTTGTGTCTATTCCAAAGGTCAAACCAGTCATCTCAGAAGTCAAAAAAAAGCAACCATTAAGACTTATGATCACTGGAAAGGAAATTCCTAAAGACATTGACTTGGACACAGAGATAATAATTCCAAAGATTGACTTTGATAATGCTACCATTGAAGAAATGAGGTATGCTAGTCAACTTATTGAGAAAAAGGCTACTCAGATGCAGTTAAGATCGGAAAGGGATAAGGAATACAGGATAATTGAGGATGCCCGAAACATAATTACTGAGGCTATAGGTGTTGATGTTGATACTTCTCAACACATTTTGATTCAATTGGAAGAGGCAGTTAATAAATTCAATGAAGATGCCTCCGGACAAGAAAAGCTGATTGAGCATACAACAAATAAATTTGATAATAAGGTGTTGGGGCACATTTCCCAGAACATTGCAATAAATCAGGTTGCATTAACCTCAGTTTTGGCAGATATGGAAAATTCTTTTAATAATGTAACATCTCTTTTTGCTAAGCTTTGTGATGTTACCGAGTACACTAAGGGAATAAGAGAGAAACTAAATAAAATTGATGAAGATCTGAAGGTGAGCACACAGAACTTGAAGCTTGACCCCAGTTCAAGCTCATCTCATCACCTCAGGATCAAATTTTTGTCAGAGAAGCAGGCAGAGCTGTTGAGAGAAGAGGCAAGGATCCGATCTACATTGATAGATATCCAAAACACGATCCTTCCCATCATGGATTCAATGCAGAAGCATATTGCACATTCAAAGACATTAATCCATGATAATAACTTCTCCATTGTAGACCATGTGATTGAACTTTCGGCTGAAGTTCAAGTAGCTCTTTCCACCTGCAAAATTTTGCAAGAGAATTGGGATAAGACTCTCCAGCTTATTCTCCAGGTACATTCAGAGTTCATCTCTCATTTTGGTGTTTCTATATAAGTATATATATTCTTTTATTCTTTGGCATTATTGTCAAAAAAGGGGAGATTATTGTTGGATATGTATACTATTGGTGAATAAGTGTTTTCGGAGAAATTGTACAAAGGAAGAGATATACAGCTCATGTAAATACTGTATGAACATTCTATGGGGGAGTTGTATATAACAAAGCTATGTATATTCAGAATCAGTCATCAGCATGTCAGATAAATTTTGTCTCATAAGTGTTTTTGTCACTAATGCCAAAGGGGGAGATTGTTGGCATTATGATACATTTTTGTCATTAGTTACAACACTTATTGGATTCTAAATGCTTACCGAGCTCTCACCGGACATTCCTTTGTAAGCCAAGCTTTACCTAGTTATCAGAGTTTACCGAGTGATCAAGGTGAACAAAGAAGTCAGTGTTTACCAAGTGATCAAGGTGAACAAAGAAGTCAGTGTTTACCGAGTGATCGAGGTGAACAAAGTAGCCAGTGTTTATCGAGTGTTCGAGGTAAAGAAAGGAATCAGGTTTTACTGAGTGAAGATGTACTTAGTATTGACCGAGAACTTCGTGATAACCGAGCTCCTAAGGTTATCAAGGAAATTAATTTTACCGAGCTCAGACGGTTATCAAGGAAACCAACTATCACCGAGTCACAAGGTTCTATCAAGTGTTTCCTTTGATCACCGAGCTACAATTCAGATAGAAGTGTTCACGGAGTGACATCTCTTCTACTGAGTCTCCAGTGGTTACCGAGTTCAGAACTACTCGAAGTGTTTAGTATGGACCATGCCTTCACTTCTACTGAGTGCATGATGATGCCGAGTAACGCAGTGGACGCTGAGTATCAGAAGGACACCGAGTCAGCTCAGTGAACCCGAGTTTTTACCTTGGGCCGACTTTGTATAGAGATTTGCACTTGTTGTTTTGGCCGACCTTGCATGTATTGTTTATTTGGATGGTATATATATACAATGTATTGTATCATTCAAAGTAAGAAATAAGAAGAAGAAAAGTAATTGTAATGGAAATAGTAATGGTAATGAATATGCGAAAGTGTGAAAGAAATACATGCGTGCGAAAGTATGTGTACTG